>CAUHTR010002040.1:0-40000 GCA_959609185.1 Schmidtea polychroa
TTCACCTGGATATTTTTCAGTTGTAAAAGGTTTTAATATTAAAGATGTAACTTTTGAAGATTGTAGATCACCCCCTGTGCCCTCTCCTCTTGTTGCTTGCCACCCCTGATGTTTTTTAGTTTTTAAATGACTTGCTTTATGATGTCTTGTAACTTGACAATTACAAGTTTCACATTTCCAATAGCGAGACATTTTATTTGGAGATTTTTAAGAATCTCCTCGTACATTTTCAATAATTGAAATCTTTCCACCATATAATTTAATTTCTATTTTCTTTTCTTCTAATATTAATGTATATACTTTAGCTTTAAAATTAGAATCCTTTGTTACATGAAGTGTAACATCAACATTATTTATAGCCAATCGATCATCTTGGTCTGATGTATTTATACAAAATATAGAATATAAATTTTTGAAATCTTCTAGGCTTAATTGTGGTTCAACTTTGAAATCATAACATGTTTCAATATAATTTAGATATGGGAATATGTTTTCATTATTTTCAATATTAAATTCCATTCTATTTATTGGATAATAAGAACTATTTAATTGAATTTGAATTGTTTTTAAATTATCATCTCCAATCTTTTGAATAAATAGATTGTTATTTTTTTGGAAAGATGAATCTGTTTCTTTGAATCCTATTAAAATATATCTTGGTCGGTATGCTAAATTTGCAATCTTTATAGAATATGTTGAACCCTCTGTCATACCAAATTCACTACAGATTCTATTTAAATAATTTACATTTATAGATTTGTTGGAATTTAATCTTTCAAGGAGTTTGATTTCAGAATGTGGATTTAATGTCCATTCAGGTATATGTAATTCAAGTGTTGATAGTTTTAATTTAGCTTTTGTATCTGCAGCTCCATAGAATAATAATTTATCACCTTCTAGTCTATTACAGATGAGTTCTATAAAAACATTATGAAGTATACGATTATAGTTTTGAAGGAATCCGAACAAGTGTTTTAATTCAAAATAACCTTCAAATTTTTTCAACTTATAAAGTTCAGCTCTTTTATGGTAACCACGGTTTACATCTTTATCTAGGTCGCCTTTATTAGTATCAGGAATCCATCCTGTTAATTCTCCATATTCATTTTTATAATCACAACCAGTTAAAATAAAATTTAACATTGTAGAATAAACTCCTGGATATAAAACAGTTTCAATTTCTGATGATCCAAGTTTTAATCTCATGTTGGAGAATAAATTTGGAAAGAAATTATTTTCTAGGGTTATATCTTTGTTTGCTTCAATTTCTAATTCTACTTTGTAATATAATTTAGCATTACAAACATCTATAGGATTTGAAGTTTGAAGAGATTGAAAAACTATATCACCCCTACGATTTAAGTTTGCAATAGATCCTGAAGTTGGAGAGATTTTTAAAATATCAATTTTTTTAATTTCATGAGTAAATTCTTTATTATAATCAAGATTTAATTTATTTTTTTCTTGAATTTTGAGATTTAAATTATTCATTTTTATATTTGCAATTTGCCAGTTTGGCAGCTTGCCAAAAACTAATTCTTAAAGTAGCTTGAATGGATTCACTAAAAACACTTAATTTTTTATGATTTAAATATTAAAGGTTAGAGTAGTAGTAGTATGTTATGGGCCATCCAGATCAGGAGCCCGCCAGATCACATACCCCCTCCCCCCCGAGAAAAAATTTTTTTTTAAATAAAAGGTCAAGGTCAAGGTCATTTAATTTTTAAATTAAATTTTTTGTTTTAATTAAGTGATCTGGCGGGCTCCTACTTTTTTTCATCCCAAACATTAATGTTCCCACCAACGGATTTTATTGGACGATCCTCATCTTAAAGCCCAGTCCAAGACCTTTCGAATGAGCTATAGGTATCTGATATATCTTTAATAGTTTTAATGTTATTAACAATTGATGACCACCATCTTTTCAACGTTAAATTATTATTTTCCAAAATATTATTAATTGGCCCAGAGGGCCCCTACTTTTTTTCATCCCAAAAGTTATCGTTCCCATTATCCGAATTTATTATTCGATAGCTTATTTTGAAGCTTAGTCTAAGACCTTTCAATTGAGCCATAGAAGGTATCATCATCATTAACATCGGCAAAGTTATTAAAGTTTTCCCGAGACCATTTTTCAAGGTCATTTATTTTTCAAAATATTATTTTCAAGGTCATTTATTTTTTCAAGGTCATTTATATTTTCAAGGTCATTTATATTTTCAAGGTCATTTATTTTTTCAAGGTCATTTATTTTTTCAAGGTCATTAATTTTTCAAGGTCATATGACTCAGCGTGATGACTCATCAAGGTCATTTATTTTTTCAAGGTCAAGGTCATTTATTTTTCAAGGTCATTTTACTTTCAAGGTCATTTAATTTTCAAGGTCATTTAATTTTCAAGGTCATTTAATTTTCAAGGTCATTTATTTTTTCAAGGTCATTTATTTTTTCAACGTCATTAATTTTTTTTCAAGGTCACATGACTCAGCGTGATGACTCATCAAGGTCATTTATTTTTTCAAGGTCAAGGTCATTTATTTTTCAAGGTCATTTAATTTTTCAAGGTCATTTAATTTTTCAAGGTCATTTATTAAAATAATTATTATTTTCTAAGTTTTTAGTTTCTAAGTTTTATTATTATAATTATTATTATTATTATTATTATTATTATTAGTATTATTATTATTATTATTAATCTATATACTCTTAATCTATCCGACAAAATATTCTGTCCCCCTAAGGGTAATGGTCATAAAGGTACTACTCACACTCAACAAGTCACAGGGGTACTGATCAGATTATTATTATTATTATTTTTTTTTTCAAAGATATTTAGTTACATGCTCACTGCAAACTAAAGTAAATATGAACAGTATTATCAAATTAAATAAAACTTTATAAAAATTTAAATTCTTTTAATGGCTCAAAACAAAGTCCTAATCCATAGTGACAACATTACTAGTTTTCAATAATAAAACAATTTTTAATATACTTTCTATGTTTAAACACTTAAGGAATGATTAATAATATTACACAATATAATGATTTTTATCCATAGAAAAGAAATACGAAAACTTTTCATTAATAAAAATCAACACAAATCAATGTTTTTACAAAGTTATATTAATTTATCACAGGAAAAAGATATTAAAATCGCTTAATCACTCAATTGTACATCATCAATATCAATTTCGTCACTCAATTGTACATCGTCAATATCAATTTCATCATTTGGATCATCACCAGAATCGAAATCTGGACTTAAACCATTGAAAAGTGGACCCACTTCCTCATCACCAGAAACAAAATCTGGACTTAATCCTCCGAATAGTGGCCCAACTTCTTCAAATATTTGATCATCATTTATATCATCTAGTGCTAAATAATGACCAAATGCGAGACTGGAATTTTTCCCCACCCAAAACCGCTTGTCGTCGTTGTTTGACAACGCGATTTTATTGTTTTTAAATGTGTACAATTGATGGTTCCGCGTCCCTATCCTACTTTGTGGCACAGAAAATACTACGTTGTTATTGTAGCATTCTAAATATGAATCGTGCCTAATTTCTGTACCTATTAACCTGACTCCTTTTGCTTTTAAATGATCTTTAGCCCCTAACAAACTATAGCACTTGGGTCTTAAGAAAACCCATTCCTTATACCCTAGACCTTTACTTTCATCTTTAAATTTACCTATCACCGAATCAAGGTTTCTAGAGTATAAGGGATGTGCAGAGTCATAGTGTCTAAAAGATTGTCACGAATCATTGCCGGCAAAAGAGTGTCAAGCTTACAGTTCCTAACCTCGAGAAAAAAGGAGTCAGTATCGCCGGCAACGATATTTATCTCACATTTAAATTCATTTCTATATTTAGCCAATTCTATATACTGTAACTGGTACATCCTCAGTTTAGACAGGTCTAGCACCGTTTGGCCAATGTAACTAGGCCTGTCTAAACATATAGAATCCTTATTGAGATGTGCAGCAATCAAGTCATCATCAATTTTGATAGATTTCTTGAAAGTCGGCTTTGAAGCATATACAATCATCTTTTCAGATGAATTGCATAGCCTCAAATTCATCCGTTTTTTAAGGTTTTCTACGGATTTCCCATACAGACTATTATTAAATAATTTGTATAGATCCCTATATAATTCACATGTAGAATTAGCTCTCAAATTAGTGTTTTTGTCTATGTAAGATTTAAAAATGGGTGCACTCTTAAATTTGATTGCTCTATGTACATTTTTAATAATAGCCCCCAATTCTATATATAACTTGAGAAGTCGCCAATGAAGAACATGGTTCTTCTTCGGCCAATGCGTGAGCATCAGCTTCTCAACTTTAGAATTTGGCGGGCACATCTTTTCTGGAGCAAGCGGAAAATCATTCAGAAAGTCATGCAAACAATCAGGGATATCGATATCTACCTCCATAGTATATCCATATGGAAGGTTATCGATATCAGCATTCATACATTCATTCAAGACAGAATCAAGATCATCATACACCCAAACAAAGTCAGCATAAGGCAGATTTTGGCTTAAGGCCCAACCATACAAGTTATTAATATCAATATACAAGAGTTCTGTGTCTTCAGAACTTGCAACATAATGTTTGTTAACAAATGTTAACCCACCCCGTATCCCTCCTTCATAGAAATTAAACATTTCCATGTCCTGCAAAAGTTCAATGGGTTCCGTTAATGTCATAAGCGCAGAGGCCCATGACATACCGGGAATGCCATAGAAATTAAGAGGCTCAAGACCATTATATGCAATGGCCTTTTCACGGAATTGTTGAAAATAGTCTGCGAGGAGAAACACGTCTAATTTAAGGTAAGTTAACATGTAATATAACATGTTATTGCAGTTTTGCTGAGTCCAAATAACTTGGGCTAATGCATATTCATCATTAGACACAGAATCCCAGATAGGAGGCAATTCAAGAGTCGATTCCAGAACCTCAAGAGATGTGGCAAAGTCATAAGGAAAGATACCTTTGGCTCGAACAATTGCGCCATCGAAAACAGAAGAAGTTAAAGGCAGATCGGAAAGAGTCTTAACCGCTTTTGCTAAAGAAGAATTAACAAACTGCATGCTGTCAATAAAACGAACAGACAA
Source organism: Schmidtea polychroa (assembly GCA_959609185.1). Taxonomy (NCBI): domain Eukaryota; kingdom Metazoa; phylum Platyhelminthes; order Tricladida; family Dugesiidae; genus Schmidtea; species Schmidtea polychroa. The sequence goes on from CAUHTR010002040.1 coordinate 5,124, forward strand.
TTTGTTAATGTACGCGATGAGGGAGATGAATTTCTCAGTAGTGGTCGGAATAATATTTAATTCCCAAGAAGGAAAATTATTGAGACCGTACTTCAAAATATGATGGAGATCATACCCCCTCAAATTGTGAAAAACCACAGGTAACTGTTTCTGAATTCGTCGAGAAACATTACATTTCCTACAGGCAGCACCAAGATACTTACCTGAAAAGTGACAATGATCCCTAACTCTATTTCTAATAAATTTTTTACAAAGGCAGCAGGTTCTGGAATCACGAAAGGCCCGCTCTTCAGCGAAAGACAAGGTTTGCATGGGCTTTTTCCCATTAATTTCGTAATATGGCAGGACAATTGTCATAGCAATTTCCTCCACCTTACGCAAGAAAGATAAGATGCAATCATCCCCAAAAAACTCATAATAAAATTTAGAGTTATTATAATTATTTATTAATAATAAACCTGCTGTTATTGGCAAATGCTTTTGATGGTGTATTATATCCCCAGGTAAAATTGATTCAAAGTCTGCATATATCACGAATGGCGGGGTTATGGTTTTTGCATAATTTTGAAAAATTAAATTTTTATCATTGGGTAGCGTGTATAATGTAGTACCTATCTGGTTCTTACTGCAAAGTGCAACATGAATATCAAATGCATATTTAAGTCTAAATCCGTTAAGACAATGGGGGCACCAGTTCACTTTAATTCTAACGCCGCATTCACTGCTAGAGTGACAATTCATTAGTCTTTGTAAGTTAAAAACTGCGGTATAATGGAAATTATCACCATCTTCCAATAAAAGTAAGTATAAGGGTTCACCACCTATAACCTTAGATCGGTGAATTATATCCAATTGAGGATGATGTGGAATATAATTATCGTCAACTATATTTTCAAAAGGCTTAGCTGGGGTTGTTCTATAAGTTAAAACATTTATTGCTAAATTTAAATCCTTATTTTTCATCTCGAATTTAGGAATATCACATAGTTTCATTGGACAGTCGGAAATGGGGTCAAAATTTAACTCGTCAAGATAATTTTCATAGGAACTAACTCTATTTCTATTTATATGTACGACATTACGTTTTAAAAGTGCTAAAATACTATATATAAAGCACATATCATCGGTGTTTTTAACGTTTACTATTGCATTTTTAGATTTTAAAGATGATGGGGTGGGGATATAACTATGCCCAGCTAGCCTATTCATATGTGTAAATTTTGTTAATATAAAATCTATTTCTTTGATTTTAACAACCCGCCATCCACTACCCAAATATGTGAATTTTTCTATTTTATTATTTAATTTGTGAACCCCCTCACTTAGAAAACTATCTGAAAAAGCCTCTGCCCTATTCGAGAAGAAATTATCTTTAATTTCACCATCTTTTTCAAATTGAATCAAAACAGAGAATTGTATTTTCACCGACCCCATTCTGTTTATTTCATGATTTAACTTATTAACGATTTTATCGGTTATGGTTATTTGAATGATGGTATTCTTCTCTACATTAAATCTTAGATTCTTTCGAACCCCCTTAAAATCAATTTCGATTTCAGGTTCATCGTCAATATCGACTGAACCGCCTACTTGAATATTATTAACCACATCATTGACAGTTATTTGATCTAATTTATTAATTTTAGAGGGAGCATCAGACCCAATACTAACAGCAGGTCTTTTTAAATTATTATTTACATTAATAACATTATTAATTATAGGTTTTGTAATATTATTTACAGGTTTTGTAGTAGTTTTAATTACAGGTTTTGCAATATTATTTACATGTTTTGTATTATTATTTACAGGTTTTGTATTATTTACATTAGTTTTAATTATAGGTTTTGCGGTATTTCGCAATTTGTTAAATAAATCCTTTTTATTTAAAGAGAACTGATTTAAATGGGATTTATGTATACTGTAAAACTCTAAATATTTAATGCTATGGGAAGTCTCGCATATTGGGCATATATAGTACTTGATGCCATAAAATTTACGACCATAATATTTTTTCATCACTTTGTGACATAAATTTGAGTGACCAGTTGAAGCCTGGCAGTAATGTGGATAAAATTTGCCTATTAATTATATTTATAAATTAATATTAGTCATGAAATTGTATTTATATTAATAAAGTCATGTAAACTATAAATGTGGGATTTTATTATTATTATTACTATTATTATTATTATTATCATTATTATCATTATTATTGATGCAGCTGCATGCAGACTACATTTAAAGATTGTAATTATTACATAATAAATAAATAGTTTGATGTAGCTGCATGCAGACTACATTTAATAAAGGGTAATTATTACATAATAAATATTTAGTTTGACGCAGCTACATGCAGATTACATTTAAAGATTGTAATTATTACATAATAAATAAATAGTTGATGCAGCTGCATGCAGACTACATTTAAAGATTGTATTTATTACGTAATAAATATTTAGTTTGACGCAGCTGCATGCAGATTACATTTAAAGATTGTAATTATTACATAATAAATATTTAGTTTGACGCAGCTGCATGCAGATTACATTTAAAGATTGTAATTATTACATAATAAATAAATAGTTTGATGTAACTGCATGCAGACTACATTTAATAAAGGGTAATTATTACATAATAAATATTTAGTTTGACGCAGCTGCATGCAGATTACATTTAAAGATTGTAATTATTACATAATAAATATTTAGTTTGACGCAGCTGCATGCAGATTACATTTAAAGATTGTAATTATTACATAATAAATAAATAGTTTGATGTAGCTGCATGCAGACTACATTTAATAAAGGGTAATTATTACATAATAAATATTTAGTTTGACGCAGCTGCATGCAGATTACATTTAAAGATTGTAATTATTACATAATAAATAAATAGTTGATGCAGCTGCATGCAGACTACATTTAAAGATTGTATTTATTACGTAATAAATATTTAGTTTGACGCAGCTGCATTTAGACACATTTAATAAAGGGTATGTATTACGTAATAAATAATTAGTTTGACGCAGCTGCATTTAGACACATTCAATAAAGGGTATGTATTACGTAATAAATAATTAGTTTGATGCAGCTGCATGCTGACTGCAGACTACATTTATTGGGGCAATCATAATAAAAGAGATATGTAGCTGCATGAGATATGTAGACTACAAGATATATTATTATCATTATTATTATTATTATTATTATTATTATAATTATTATTATTATTATTATTATTATTATTATTATTATTATTATTATTATTATTATTATTATTATTATTATTATTATTATTATTATTATTATTATTATTTTAACTAATGTAGTTGCTCATTGCAAACTACAAGGAATATTTTAAAACTATAGTTTCTTAATCACTTTTTTAAACATTTGCATAATTTCATAATTTTCTCTATTTTCATTATAATAATTTCAATATAACATTTTCATAATTTTCTTCATTTTCGTTATAATAGTTTCATCATAGTATTTTCTTCATTTTCATCATAGTAATTTCTTTATAATTTCCATCATAGTATTTTCTTCATAATTTCGTCATAATTACAATAATAATTCAAAAAACATAATAATTTTACGAATAAGATTTATGCAAATGTTTAAAAAAGTTATTAAGAAAATTTTAAAAATTTTGTTAAAGAAATATAAAAATAAATAAATGCTTACATTGTGATTCCTGATCGGAATCTGATTCCTCATCAGCTACCTCCTCAATAGAAGTGAGGGCATTATTCTCCTCAATAGAAGTGAGAGCATTATTCTCCTCAATAGAAGTGAGGGCATTTTCCATATTGTTTTCCTCATCATTATTAATTGGGGTATCCATGTTAACATTAAACACTAAAATGATTTTTAAAAAATAATATACTAAAATAAAATAAATTTACTTTGTTTATTGAAAACATTACAGGAAACTGGGGCATTAGTTTGCCCAATAAATACGACATCATCATCGTCGCTAATTATAATAGGTTCTAAATAAAATAATAATTTCGAAAAAATTAAAATATTTAAATTTACCGAAAATCCTATCAACATTCAAAATTCTTTCGTCCTCAGTAACTTGATACCAATCGAACACATCTAAAAAATAAATAATAAAATATAATAAATAAATAAATAATAAAATTACCGGTAGTCAATAGACTTCTTAATATGTTGTTGTTATTGTTAGACATTTTAAAGTTTGTAATTTTGAAAAATTAGAAATTGAAAGTTTTGATAAAATTGTGATGAATTTGGAATTTGTCAATGTTTATATAGAACAGGAATATTTCCATGTCTCAACCAATCAGAATTAAGACACATTCCTGAATATTTTTCCTCTATCAGCCAATCAAATGGTATCAAATGGGATTGTCTATCTTTGTTAGTCATGACTTTGTGCATGCACAATGATTGTGTAGTCTTTATTTGGATATTAATATTAATTATAATAATAATAATAATAATAATAATAATAATAATAGTAATAATAATAATAATAAAATAATAATAATAATAAAAATAATATTAATAATAAAAATAATAATAATAATAAAATAATAATAATAATAATAAAATAATAATAATAAAAATAATAATAATAATAAAAATGATAATAAAAATAATAATAATAATAAAATAATAAAAATAATAATATTAATAATAATAAAATATTAATAATAATAATATTAATAATAATAATATTAATAATAATAATAATAATAATAAAAATAATAATAATAAAAATAATAATAATAATAATAATAATAATAATAATAATAATAATAATAATAATAATAATAATAATAACAACAACAAAGGAAAGGATACATTTATTAAACATCAAATTTTTTATACAACAACCAAGCTAAACAATGTTGACCGCATGTTTGTGTCAAGGGATTTTGAAACATTGTTTTATTATATACAATAGGTTTCCCCATTGTTTGGAGTTTTGATACCAACAAAGCCGGGTAATAGAAACCCATTGGATCGAACACGAATATATTACTAGGTTTCATATATATAGCAATCCAATGTTCTCCACCAAGATGAGACTATTGAGTATTGACGATTATGGCTTGATTATTGCTCAAATATGGGATTTTATCGAGAGGAAAAACTCCTACAAATTCATTTCCCAATATCTGTTTTCCAATTCTATTGACCTGAACAGAACTACTTTAATAAATCCTGAGTATAAAATACAACTTACTCCATGACAACTTTTTATATTTCTGTATACATTTATACTAGCACGGTTCTATTTGCAGTAATTTGAACTTCATTTTCAAATACTCCATATATTATAACATGTACTGGTTCAGTAATGGCCTTTGCAAACTTTATATCCAGTCGTAAATTTCCGTTTTGTGGTAATTGACTCTGATTTAAATCAAAATCGGGAGCTAGAACAAATGTGAAAAATGGATATTTGCTTTTAAATTCTTCAAGAGTTATTCCGCAATTCAAATTTTTATCTAAATAACCCATATTTCTAACAATACTCTGCATATATGTCGCACAGTAATTGTCATTCTCGAAATCTTGAATATATGTTTCTCTATAATCAGTATTTTTCGACAAAGTCAATGAAGTAACACCAAAGTTTTTGAAAATTGAGCTGGAAGCAGTATACGATCCATTATATTGCGTTTCACTTTGAAATGTTACCAGAATAAAATTAGGCATTCTTCTGTCACCAAATATTTGTTCTTTATAGAATGATGAAGCACCTTTAGCAATAGCAAATTGTACAATTTCCTTTGTTTTTAAAGGATAAATTGCATGTTTTGAATTAAGACCCAATTGATGACCAGCTAATACTGACGGGTCTACTCGAACTCTTCTCACCAATAATTTTGCATCAACTAATTGACATATTGGTGCACCAGTTGCACTAGTAAGAGATAATGCAGAATCCGACCTTTTCAATCTAATATGTATATTAACTCCCGGTAGTAAATATTTCGGTTGATCCATAAAATCAAGTTGTAATGATGAGCACATAGTGAATACTTTTGAACCTTTAACCCACTTTTTTCTTTCATCATCTGTTGCTGCATAACCCATTGGAGTAAGACAGGTATTTTTAGTATCGGAATTGTAATTTAAAATAGTTTCTATCAAAGCCTTGTGAATAAATGTATTATTTCCGCCCTCAATCTTGATATTATTAAATCCCAACACTGCATCTTTAAACAGAGTATGAAACATGAAATTGTTTGGTAATACATCCGCATTGGCATCCAAAACTTTTCTATCTTTATCTACAACTTTGATCTGAACAGTCAATAAAGTATCGTTCAAATCTAAATATTCAGTTTGCGAACCATTAATATAAAACTCGATATCATTTCTACTATCAGTAATTGAATTCATAGGAAAAACTTCTTCAAAGGCCCCAAATTCTATTACAGCCTGGGGCGATGGTCTATCAAATATACATAATTCGGATTTACCACAAATCATTTTGCAAATATAGTTCCATGTCCTTTCATTCGTTTGTTTATACGTGATATTCCATGTCCTTTACGTTTTGGAGCTGGGGATGGAGGCATATCTTTTTGAAACATACCAGCAACTCCAGGTAGAACCTTCCCTAACTCAGCTAAAGCATTTGTTTTTAGGGATGGTAATATTTTCTGTTCATTCATAATATCATCTTTAGCAGTTTTCATGCCAAAACTACCAATACGTTTAAGAATAGGAAGTGCAAATCTCCCTATTGTTTTTAACCAACCTGATCCGTACTGTTTACCAATAAAATATGGTAATTCACCGCCAGATTGGCTATCACTATACATACTAATAATATCGGGATTAGCCATCTACTTTACGAAAATGTAGTGTCAAATGAGTTTTTGAGTCTTTTGGGAAGTTTATAAGTTTTCCACTATCGTCACGAATATTTATTTCTATATTGTTTATACATGAGCTTGAAATTGGTAAATACATAGGATTATCTATATTTATATTGACAACTTCATCATGTTCGTATTTTCCAATCCATACCGATTTCAATAGAGGAGCACTGGAATCGCCAACAATTATAGGCTCAATAATATTAGTATATATGAACATTTGTTGATGATGTTCAAGTATTCTTGGTTTACGTATACCAGCCGATTTTTCCCGATATTGCTGCTTCTCTAATCCAAGTGTATTTGTCAAATTTTTATCAAATGTAACTTCGCAAATATCATCATTCAAACTGAAGGTAAACATCAAATCTTTCACAATGTCCAAACTTTTAAATATGTGTGAACAATTGTACTTTAAATATTTAAGTAACACATCAAGTTTATCAATATATAATTCGTCAGCAAAGGTGAATGATTCTTCAACTTCATTATTATACGACACTGATATTTTGATTTCTTCTCTCATTACACTGTTTGCTTCAAATAGATTAAAGCGTAATAAATATTCTGTTTCCATAACTTCATTTTTCAACTTATTGCAACCCATTCGTCTGGCATCTTCAATATATTCGAATGTTATTGTAAATGGTTTAAAATCACAACTGATATTTAATCCATCCTTATAAAACATAGAGCAATGCGGATCTAATATTTGATTCGGAATATGATATGTTTTATCATAATTACTAATAATAAAGATACCACTACATGTTTTCATAACATTCCTTTTGAAATCAATCTTACATTGACTATAAAATGGGAATGTATTGTACACGAATGTAAAATCTTGCAGTGCAACTTCCCAGTCGCCATTTAAAGAAATCGGATTCTGGAGATTGACCATGAATTTACTGGCTTGATTATCTGGATGAATTAATGGGCAACTATTGCTTGGTAAAATAGTATAAAAATTCACTTTACTAGATCCTTTTCTGATATCCATGATGGGTTTTGATAACCATGCCATTTGACATAGTATTGTTTATACTTGCCGACCTTTTTAGTTTTCAATATCTTTTGAATTCTAAATACTTTTGGAGGAGGAATAACTTGTAATTCTTGCTCATAAAATTTTCCTTGTACAATATTGTTATCATTGTCTTTGATGACATACATTACAGGATTCTGTTTAGTATTTATTTTTGAAATTACAAAGACTTCATCACTCCAATTCGTATCGAAATTTTTAATAAATGGTGATGCGCTAATTTTACTAATTCTAACATGATCACCTACTTTATATTTCGGTTTTGTAATTTTTTCAGGTTTTTTAGAATAGATTGTTTTTGACGTGATATCAATCGGCCTTAATCCATTCAGTCCTTGATGTGATGAATGATTATAACTGGTTATTATTTTTGGTAAAACCAATACCCATTTTTTATTACCTTGATGCACAAATAATTTCTTTAATCTATCTCTCAAAGTTCGGTTAAATCTTTCAACATGAGCAGCTTTGTATTGAGAATGTACCGAGTAATGGTTTATTTTCAATTTATTGAGGATTTGCTTGACTTTACTGTTGTAGAATTCTTTACCTAAAATAATAATAATAATAATAATAATAAAAATAATAATATTAATACCTAAATCAGTTTGCAAGTTATTAGGATGTCCATCTTTAAATAAATCATTAACAGCTTTGGACATTTCATCTGCAGATTTTGCCTTGACGGGTATTGCTCGGGCAAACCGACTGAATACATCAATACATGTTAAAATATATTTATACCCATTGTTAATTTTCGAATAGGGTATCATCTCCATCAAATCCATTTGCCATAAATCATTTATTCCATATGTTTTATATGCTCTTGTTGGGAATCGTTTCTGCATTGGTTTGTTCAAACTGTACGCAAGCTGGTCTGATAACCACTTCTGGGTTTCCTTTTTCAAATTCGATACTCTTTTCCTTAATTTTGCCACTCCACCAAAACCGGCTTCGTCTTCCGGGTTCGTCCAAATCTTCTCCATTACAGCAAGAAGATTTAATATTAAATTTAATGTCTGGTAATGAAGGATTAGCACCCATTGTTTATGATCGACTTCCTATTATTCCACCTAATAATGATATTGCTAAAGGTATCAATGCACCGATAAATCCCCCTTGTTGTTTATATATAATTTTTCTCATTTGTTGACGATTTTTATTATTTACTAATGATAGCAAAGGTTTCCTATGTTTACTCAATAATTGCTTTTTAGATTTACTGATTTTAATCTTGCCTTTGACTACTTTAAGTATAATATCGAGTAAATCATCGACAACATAATTTGAAAATGATTGCAAAATACTGTTTCTTTTCATACTTGGTGCCTTTAACAGTGTATTGAAAAACGGGAAACTCCGATGATTTTTAACAACTTTTACTTTCTTAGTGGTTTTACTTTTAGGTTTAGGTTTAGGATTTTTCGAAATAAGATTCATTGCAGGAAAATTTTCTGTAATAAGTTCTTTAGATGGAGTATAACTAGTTGTTGGTGGAACTTTTGGTTGTTTTTTACCCGATATCCGTGTTTTTGAAAACATGATTTATATGTTTTCAACTTTGTTTTGAACTTTGTTTATATACCATGGCACCTTTTGGGTTGAAAATATCTGTTTTTACGCGTATATCACCAGGACATTGTTGTGTGAAATCGAGAAATATATACCCATGTGGTATTTTCGTAGCATCTTGAAATGCATTGATAAGAAAATTACGGTTATTAGGGTATGCTTGTCGTCCAAGAAAATCGATGACAGTTGCATCTCTAGGATTCTTGAAAATAACTAAATATTGTACATTTAAATTACGTGTTCGATGTGCACCACCTTGATGAAATAGATTTTGTGTTATGAAAATAACCGTTACACCAACATGTCTGCTGATTTTTGTGAATAAATTATTAAAGTCCTTTTCTTTATTGGCTTCTTGATACAAATCATCGATAATGATGACATCATCTTTCTTCAAACGACTTGACCAGTTTTTATCAAAACCCTATACTATTTTCATGTTTTTCAACTGACAGAAACTTGATTGCGTCAATCCGTGTTCTTCGTCGGCGCCCCTATGCCAATAAATATTGTTGAATTTTGTTTTGAACAAATTTGATTTTAGTAATTTACAAACAAATAAAGTTTTCCCGCTACCACTTGGACCAACGATTTGGTATACTGCATCATTTCGTAATTCCATTTTTTAAATTTAAACTATATAATTATTGTTTATATTGTTAATTTAAATGAACTCTGTTTTAAAATACCTATATATATCAGAGCTTTTTATAATTATTTCATTAAAATGCTTTCAAATATAAATTACAGGGCAAAAACTGATGTATCAAAAATGGTATTTCCAATAGGGAAACCACAACAACTTATCAATAGAAGTAATAAATATCCAATAATATATTTCAAAACTGGTGAATGTCGAATTATGGGGTGTAAGGAAATAATCAAAGCTAGTGAATATAATGTTTATGATTTAGAAATACAATCGATAACCGTAACTTCCGATATAGGTTTTTCTTGTAATTTAAATAAATTAGCTAAATTAATACCATGCTTTTATGAACCAGAAATATTTCCAGCTTTGAGATATATAAAATATAACCCTATGTGCGTAAATATATTCGCTAGCGGTAAGATAGTAATTCTTGGAATAAAAAATATTGATTATAAATGTATAGTTGATAATATCATATCTGAAATTAAATCAATAATTGAAGGAAAAGAATTTTTAGATTTTCTATTAACACTTAATTAATTATTTATCATTCAATTAAAACAAAGACATGCTGCAATCTGATTGGATGATAAACAATAGTAATAGGTATAAAAACCCTGTACCATTTCATTTTAATCATAATTCACAATGACCAAGAAAATTTCAAGCACTGAAAAACCAAAAGTAGTTCCAGAACTTGTACAACCTGTTCAAATGTTCCACAACTACAAAATGTATTTTTTAAAAGAAGAAATCAATATGAAATTGGTGTCACCGATCAAGCTAATTCCTACCCAATTTCAATTCTTAACCGGCACGCTTTCAATGTTAGATATTAAAACCATAGATGATGTTTTCAAAAGGTTGAATACGAATCTATCATGCAATCAAAATGCATTTTTCAACAACCGATATGCAAAATTTTATGATTCCTTTGATGAAATCAGTTTCAAAGAAAACGAAAATTGGTATATAACAATTGCAATCCAAGGATATAAAGTTGATAATAATGATGTGTATTCTCCAATTTGGAAAATTATGTCTGCTAGACTTTCACAGTTATTTTAATGTTGTATTTAATAAATGTATTTAGTTATATTTGTTTTCTCTTATATTCTATATTTTCTATAAACAAATATATACTATAGTTTTAAAATACTAATAATGACTACAGAAAAAGGTTAATATGATTAGTTAATTATCAAATTATTTAATATTTAGAATTTATAATAAACTTTTTATTGGAAAAATTAGCTGAAATATCTGGTGTGAAAATGGAGGATATATTATCTGTTGCAAACGCATTAAATATAAACTGGGTAGCGGAGAGTGAAGATTCGGGAGTTGATGAAACAGATGAAGAAAACACTCAAGATGATGAGGAAAGCATTCAAGAAATTGATGAAGTTATGGAGGAATTTACGGATACTGAACCGTGTGTATATAGGGATTGTATAGATCATGTTGTTGAAAATGTTATGAACTGTGGAGATGATGAATGTGAATGTGTTAATAAATTTTAGTGTATATTTAAAGAATAATATTTAAAATTTCTTTGTAAAAGTTTTGCCTTGATTATTTTTACCAGTACCTTTGTGAACAATAACCATGTGACTTGTTGAGTGTGAGTAGTACCTTTATGACCATTACCCTTAGGGGGACAGAATATCTTGTCGGATAGATTAAGAGTATATAGATTAATAATAATAATAATAATAATAATAATAATAATAATAATAATAATAATAATAATAATAATAATAATAATAATAATAATAATAATAATAATAATAATAAAACTTAGAAACTAAAAACTTAGAAAATAATAATTATTTTAATAATTGACCTTGAAAAATTAAATGACCTTGAAAATTAAATTACCTTGAAAAATTAAATGACCTTGAAAATAAAATGACCTTGAAAAATTAAATGACCTTGAAAATTAAATGACCTTGAAAAATTAAATGACCTCGAAAATTAAATGACCTTGAAAATTAAATGACCTTGAAAATTAAATGACCTTGAAAATTAAATGACCTTGAAAAAATAAATGACCTTGACCTTGAAAAAATAAATGACCTTGATGAGTCATCACGCAGAGTCATATGACCTTGAAAAAATAAATGACCTTGAAAATATAAATGACCTTGAAAAAATAAATGACCTTGAAAATATAAATGACCTTGAAAAAATAAATTACCTTGAAAATAATATTTTGAAAAATAAATGACCTTGAAAAATGGTCTCGGGAAAACTTTAATAACTTTGCCGATGTTAATGATGATGATACCTGCAATAGCTCATTCGAAAGGTCTTGGACTGGGCTTTAAGATGAGGTATCGTCCAATAAAATCTGTTGGCGGGAACATTAATGTTTGGGATGAAAAGAAGTGTGAGCCCGCTGGATCACTTAATAATATTTTGAAAAATAATAATAATTTAACGTTGAAAAGATGGTGGTCATCAATTGTTAATAACATTAAAACTATTAAAGATATATAAGATACCTATAGCACATCTTAAAGGTCTTGGACTGGGCTTTAAGATGAGGTATTGTCCAATAAAATCTGTTGGCGGGAACAATAATTTTTGGGATGAAAAAAAGTAGGAGCCCGCTGGATCACTTAATTAAAACAAAAAAATTAATTAAAAAAATAAATGACCTTGACCTTGACCTTGAAAAAATAAATGACCTTGAAAATAATATTTTGAAAAATAAATGACCTTGAAAAATGGTCTCGGGAAAACTTTAATAACTTTGCCGATGTTAATGATGATGATACCTGCAATAGCTCATTCGAAAGGTCTTGGACTGGGCTTTAAGATGAGGTATCGTCCAATAAAATCTGTTGGCGGGAACATTAATGTTTGGGATGAAAAGAAGTGTGAGCCCGCTGGATCACTTAATAATATTTTGGAAAATAATAATAATTTAACTTTGAAAAGATGGTGGTCATCAATTGTTAATAACATTAAAACTATTAAAGATATATAAGATACCTATAGCTCATTCGAAAGGTCTTGGACTGGGCTTTAAGATGAGGTATCGTCCAATAAAATCCGTTGGTGGGAACATTAATGTTTGGGATGAAAAAAAGTAGGAGCCCGCCAGATCACTTAATTAAAACAAAAAATTTAATTTAAAAATTAAATGACCTTGACCTTGACCTTTTATTTAAAAAAAAATTTTTTCTCGGGGGGGGAGGGGGTATGTGATCTGGCGGGCTCCTGATCTGGATGGCCCATAACATACTACTAGTAGTGGAGATATATTGCACTCGAACGCGCTCACCCTTTTAGGATTATGAGGTTACATTTCTTAATTTTTTATTTATAGGGGATTAGAGTAAAAACGCTTATTTTTTTATGATTTTAATATGAAGAGATTATTATTTTAAATATGAAGTGATTGGAACACATTATGGGTCTAGGGTGAGCGTGTTCGAGTGCAATATATCTCCACTACTCGCGAAAGGAGAAAATATTCGAAACGAATCATTATTGGGAAAAGTTTTGCGAAGAGTCAATTTGTTATTTTACAAACTTAGAAAGCAAAGGAGGTTTGTTTAGTTGGATTGTGAAAAATAAACTATTATCCTTTATTTTGTTATTTTTATTTACAAGTGGATACAAAGTAGTGTTCTATAGTATTCTATGGGTGCTCCAAAATTACTAACCCACTTGCTTAACCTTTTCTTGTTAAGATTTATTTAGCAATCGTTGTGCTACATAGGTGCCAACGATTTCCTGCAGGCTGCAACAAACAGAAAGGATTAATAAATACGTTTTCTTGTACTGTTCTATTTATACAAATACCTTTGTAAATTTTATTTATTTAAAAAATTTCCTTCACCGTTGTACGGAAACAAAGATCTATCCTACAACAATTGACAACATCCACTTACCTCAGATTCTCAACAAAGATCAAAACATCAAGAGAAATAAAAATATGAAAGAGTATATTTTAACAAATTTTATTAGAAGTATGTACAGAGAAGCTCATCGGGAACAAAAGAATCAAGAAAACATTTTGAAAACGTATTTGTATAACCACCCAAAAGATTTCTTTGTCATCTTTTTAATTTTCTCTATAAAAGTTTCGGCTGAATCTGATCCTTGTTCATAACTCAAAGCTTCTTTTAGATCATCCATTAATGATGTCGGTTTCGAAAATGCACGTCGAAGTTTCTCTTCGATAGTTTTTCCTTCGGCTGCTTCATAATCTTCTTCAAGTAACATCTGTCAAGTAATGTTGTAGTTCTTTTTGTCGCGCCAAAAACCTTTTGACAATCCTTGATAAAATTTTCTAGATCATCGCCTTTGTGAAATTTCTCAGGCAATAGTCTGCTTATCAATAAACCTGTGGTCGTGGTCGCCATGTAAGACGCAATTAAATTCAAATCTTCTTCAAGCATTTATTTTTTATAACAACTTCAAATTTGTGTCGTTTACTAGCGTATTTAAACACCGAGGCGTGATAATTATTAATATTAATGTAATTACTGGTCATACATTTAATTGATTTAATTTAATATAATTCAATATAATATGATATAATTTAATATAGAATTTAAATATAAAAATTTAACAGAAATAATTATTTCTACTAACTGATCTCACTTCTACCCTTTAACCATAATAATTTTATATAGGGTATTATGGTAGCCGTTGATCTATATTTGTTTTTTTTTATTCGTGTAGTTGATGAATGATTGCGTGTGTAATAGAGAATTGATGAACCCGACAGAGTCTCCGTTAAAAATTGTGGCGGGACAATCGGGGTGCGTGTGTATCTGCGTGCTTACCAAACACAAATAAAAATGAATAATAACCAAACAATAACAACTTTTATTTAAATAATAAAAAAATAGTTGACGTACCAGAATCTTAATAAGCAATCATGAAGAGAATTGTAGAAGGAATCATCTTCTTAGTTTTGTAATTTTTATAATTTCCATAATCTTCATAACAATTTGTATAATCATATAATTTCTTTGTTATTGATTTTTTTTTGTCAATTCAAATATCTTTTTATTTTAATTTTTAATAATATTGCAAATAAACATCAAAGTGTTCATAACTAAATATTCAAAAACTAAAAAAACAAATGTTAGAAATAAATAAAATGTATAACTGTACATTACACAACTTCCCCCTTTAAAACCGGAGGTTAACATGGATCAATAAAAAGTAACGTAAAAAATTACATTCAATAACCTTTTTTTGTATGTTTTATATGTTTTTATGTATTTTGTTTCTGTTTCTTTGTATCTACAAACTGGATAAAACAAAAAATTTACAATTTACTCTATATTTACAACGAAATTGATAAAAAACTGTACAATTGGCATTGTTTGTGCGTGTGTTTTTTGTGTTGGTGTTTTAATTTAGGCAATCGTTGTATCGTTTTTTGTATAGGAGTGTGATTATTGTATCTTTGTCAAATAGTTTGATTGAGTTTTTGTGGTTAAATGTGATATTTTTGTGAATTGATTGTGTTTTTGTTTGTGTTTGTGTTATGTTTTCTGGTGGGTTGTTTTGTGGGTTTACGTTTTGGTGATAGGGTTTTATTCGTCTTATGTTTATTTTCATTTTGTTGTTGTTTTTGATTATTGTGGCGACGTTTTTGTTAATTTCTAGGAGTTTGAATGGACCCTCGTATTTGGATTCGAATCCTTTTGTGAATGTTTTTTTATTAGGATGAAATCTGTTGTTAGTACTGTTTTTCCATCTAATTCAGAGTCCGGTCTCCTTTTTAAAATTCCTTTTGGTTTCTGTTCAGTGATTTCGCTGTTTGTGTTTGTTATTTGTTTGATGTTTTCGGTGTTTTTATTTGTATCTGATTTAAGTGATGGCAAGTTTGTTGCTTTTCCGAAAACCTTGTATGCTGGACTTTCATTATCTAATGAGTTAGGGCAATTTCTCAGTCCGATTAGTATTGTGGGTAGTTGGTTTAACCAGTTTTGGTCATTGGCTTTTGTTCTGCTACATTGTTTTAATGTTCTGTGAAACCGTTCAATTTTTCCATTTGATTGTGGGTTGTAAGCTGTTGTTCGGTTCCTTTTGATGTTGTATTTTTTGCAGAGTAATTTGAACATTTCTGATTCGAACTGTCTGCCTTGATCAGTTATGATTGTTTTCGGTTGGCCGTAACGAGCTATCCAATTTAGTTCGATCATTTCACAGATATTTTTTGCGGTGATTTCTTTTATTGGGATTACTTCGAACCAGTTGGATTTCCTATCTATAATTGTCAGCAAGTATTTGTAGCTGTCGTTTGGTGGTAGTGGTCCTACCACATCTGTGTGTATTGTTTCAAATACTTCGCTGCTTGGGAAGTTTACTTTTTGTGTTTTGAGTTTTTTTGTGGTTTTGTTTAATTGGCAGCTGTGACAACTCTTGACGTAGTTTTTGATGTCTTTCCGCATGTTAGGCCATATATAACTGTTGTGTATTAGTTCGAATGTTACTTTGTTTCCCGGGTGATTAATCATGTGTATCTTTTCGATACAGTTTTGGCGGAATTCCTCCGGGAGTAATATTCGTTTGTTGCTTTCGTTGGAGACGTCGTGCCATACTCCGTTGAGTTCTTGTAGTTTCAAGCTATGTTTAGTGGGAAGTTTATTAATAGTTTCGTTTTGTTTGGATCTGATTTGATCCAATTCGATTATCTCTTCGAATTCCAGGGAGTTTATGTCACTTTCGATTCTTGATAGAGCATCAGCTGCTATGTTTGATTTTCCCGCTACGTAGTTTATTGTGCAGTTGAATTGTGAAATGAAGTTGATTTGACTAATCTGTCTTGGCGAGGGATATTTCATTTCGATTGCGTTAGTTAGCGGTTTGTGATCTGTGAATATTTTGAAGTTTCGTCCTTCAAGCAAATGTTGGAAGTGTTTGATTGCTTCGTGTATTGCCAGGAGTTCTCTGTCGAATGTTGAGTATCTTGTTTGGTGTGATTTTAGTTATTTTGAGAAGAATCCTAGTGGTTGTTTGCCGTATTTGTTTTCCTGGAAAATTGTTGCGCCCATTGCAAAACCTGAACAGTCTGTTGTTAGTTGGTAATCTAGCTCTGGATCTGGGTAACCGAGTAATGTTGCAGTTGAAAGAGTTTCTTTGGCTTTCTCGAAAGTTTCGGTTGTTCGTTGTGTCCAGTTTATTGTGACATTCCGTTTTGTTTTGATAAGGTCGTTTAGTGGTGCTAGTAATTTACTGCAGTTTGGGATGTAAGAATGATAAAAGTTTACCATTCCTAGAAATCTCCTCAACTCTCTTGTGTTTGTCGGCAGTTTGAAAATTTTTATGCTGTTTATTTTGTTTTCAATTGGTTGTGTTCCTTTGTCGTTTAGTGTGTGACCAAGGAAGTTTATTTCTGTTTTCATAAATTCACATTTTTGTGTGTTTATTTTCAATTTTGCTTTGTTCAGCGTTTCGAATACATTTTCTACGTCTTTTAAATGAGTTGCTTTATTTGGGCTTGTAATTAGAATGTCGTCTAGGTAAGCAATTGTGTTTTTGTTGTTTTTCATTGTTTGGTCCATAAATCGTTGGAAAGTTGCTGCGGCATTTCGTAGACCGAAAGGCATTCTATTGTACTCGAACATTCCTATCGGTGTTGTTATTGCTGTTTTTTTTACGTCTTCTTTTCTGATGGGGATCGGATGATATGCCTTTTGTAGATCAATTTTTGATAAGTATTTAGCGCCGTTTAATCGGTTTATTATGTCTTTTTTTATAGGTAATGTGTAGCTGCCTGGCTCTGTTATTTTATTCAGTAGTCTGTAATCACCACAGGCTCTCCAATCGCCATTAGCTTTTTGTTTTAGCATCGGTGCTGAAGACCATTCAGAGTTTGAATTTCCAATAGTTCGTTGAAGATGTTTTTTGTGATTTCTATTATTTTGGGATCCAGTGGTCTTACTTTTGCATGTACTGGATTTCCATTTGTCAGTATTGCGTGTTAACTGTTTTGTTCTGATTTGTCATCGAATTGGACTGGTTCCATTAATTCTTTGTATTGTTCTCGGATTGATTTGTATTGTATTGATTTCTGGTGTAATTTTTTCTAGGTTAGTTTTGTTGTTTGTGTTTAAGGTTACTACGCCTATGTCATTTTTTGGTTTCTCTCTGTTGCTCATGATGTGTTGTGATGTTGTTGTATCGGTATTTTCTAATAAATAAATACTGCAGTCTTCAAATTTCATGCAGCTCTGTCCTCACAATCTCCTCCGTCTGAAAAAACGTTTGGATCTACAGAAAATGTCTTTATTTCCAAGAGATAGCTAGTGTTAGGAATCAACCCATCTATTTCTTTCACTCGATCCCACTGGTTCAAGTGGAAAGATATTCCTTTTTCTGAAGTCGTCAGATATAGATCATCTCTGTACCATTGTATATTTATCAAATGAAATCTGAATGTCCTATCCGTTCGTTGATATTCTCTATTTGGATGTTGATTTGGTTTTGGTACAAACTTTTCAAATGCTTGTCCTACCATCATAACACAACTAATCACTGCTAGAAATGTCACTGTTTTTGGGATCTGCAGAGATCGTAATTGATAACATTTTGGTTGTCCCTTTAGGATACTTTTGTATGATTCTTATTAGGATTCTCATCCGTTACAACATTAATATCTGTTTGCGAATCACTAAATAATTCCATAAATTTTATTCAATAAATTTTACACTCAAAAACTTGTTTTTCATAATTTTGTTATTTAAACAAATTTCAGTCTTCTTTATAAGATATTTTTCAATAAAAATATTTTTTTAAATTTAACAAAATTTCTAATTAAATCTTTAAGAATTTATCAACTTCCTCATATTCCTCTCCTTAAGAAATTTTTTAAGTTTTTCCACGTTTCTTTCAATCTTTTTACCATTCTGGTTAATTAAGATATATCGTCTGTCATGCACTTTCTCAATCACTTTATATGGTCCCTTATATCTGACCTGGCTTTTGTTGCGTGTTTCTAATTTTACTAACACCTCTTCTCCTACATTGAATTTCCTCCTTGTTTGTTTTTCTTGTTCTTCCTTTACCAGTTTTTCCTTTGACCCGTATCATTTTTCACAACTAATCTTTTTTTCAAAAACTATCTCTACCGAGCTTTTTCCTGTCGTTTTTTGTTTGGTTGCATTTAATGTAAATTCGACTTCTGGTAGTATCTCTGCCCAATCCGTCTTCCTTCTGTCTCGTAAAGTAGCATTTATCAGATCTCGTATTGTACTGAATTGCCTTTCTATCTGTCCATTTATTTGGTGATGGTATGGACTCGAAAAAATAATTTAAAATCAAGTTTTTAGTAAATTCTCTCATCATTCCTCATTCAAACGCCTTCCCACAATCAACTATTATCTCCTTTGGGCATCGAAATCTTATAATCCATTTTTCTAAAATCATTTTCTTTATTTTTTCCTCGTCTTGTGTTGTCTTTTCTTGTCTAAAATGAACTCCTTTCTCAGATCCGGAAAGCATAGGATCGGTGCCGTTGTGAGTGCTAACTTCAATCCCTCGAATACGTTATTAATTCCTTCAGTCCATTCCAGTCTTTTGTTACTCGAACCGCTACATAATTGTTCTCATGTCATTACTTTTTTTGCATACTCACTGATGAATCTTCTATAATAATTGCAAATGCCTAAGCATAGCCTAATATCATTTTTCTCTTTTTTCCATAACGGTGTGTTCCATGGAGAGTTGCATTTCCGTATAATCCCGTTTTCGTACAAATTTGTATTGCTTCTTCAATTTTTGTTTCCAAATTCAATGGTTGGCGATATGGTTTTATGTTTATTGGTTCAACTCTTGTAATTATCTTATGTTTAACTAGGTGCGTTCGACCCACATCCCATTTATCCGCCATAAACACGTTTCCACTGTTCGTTATTATTTCCTTATTTTACAACAATTGTTGTATCAGGTGTTCTCTCCTACTATTGGATATCAGGATACATTCTCGTGTTATCATAAAGTAAAGAAACTGAGAAAAAGAGTGTCAGAAATAGTAAAGAAATCATTTATAATAATGATATATGTTTGTCAGGTGGATGACGACAAATTTTTAGTAGATGTTGGATGTTTTCCCAGAGAGGAAACAATTGTAATAATATTAATGGTAGAGTTTCTAGAGGATAAATGGGTAACCTTGAGATTGCCAGATAATGTGGAAATGGAGGATGGAATTATACATCCCGAGCAAAAACAAGTAGATGCGGGTACTGAGCAGGAGCTCGTAACGACATTAGATTTAGACGAATTGATAGATAGATATCTAAAGGAACTCGACAACACCTAAGGCGAGATGGTCAAGATAATTACAACAGAGGAAGATGAAAATGTGCAATAAAACCGTGATGAAACAAACATCGGAACTAGTACTTCCAGCAGATTGGGCCACCAAGAAATAGGGTGAGCCCGAAATTTGTCGAAAATAGAAGGAAGGAGAGAAGGAGACCCAGAAAGAGTCAAATGAACCCATCTCCAAGAGAACATCTAAAACCAGTTGCAATACAAAACGTAATCAGACAGACACTAGCGGGGAGTGTTAGCCACATATATAAAAGCATTGGAGACCCTAGTGCTAAAACTGAAACATGGAGAAGATTGAATGAAATATTACGAAATGGCAAATCAAGAAAGATAGAAATATAAATGCGGAGAAAATCACAGACAAGTATTCTGATTTCCCTCTGATGATTGGATGATTATTTAGAAACCCTAAACTTAGAGTTTTTTAAGTATATTTTGATACCTTGAAAACCTCAAAACCCTTTGAAGATGGTAACAACCTTGAAAAATAAATTTAAATTAAATATTTTTTTAAATGAAAAACGTTGAATAAAATTGAGTAACCAACAAAAACTGACCAAAGCACACACGGGCGCCATCTCAATGACACACGGGCACACACACACATGCATGCATGCACATTTATTCGATTCAACCAATCAAAATGCTTCATTTATCAATTCATTATTTTACCGGAGTGCATAACATCAGCATTGTGACTGATTCAAATTCTGGAATATTTTCATACTAAATTTATTTTCATTATCGATTTGCAGGTAAATTTTATTATTTGTTTTATATATCTAATTTTATTTTTGTATTTATTTTATATTTATTCTTGACAAATTATCAATTTATAGAATTAATTGCGTCCCATTTCCCATAATATACGAAATATATGAATTTTTTTATTTACTTAATTTTTTATAATATAAGTTACGTATATTGGGATATATTTGATATTAATAATAATATTAATAATGATTATATATAATGATAATAATAATTGTTAAATTTTCACCAATAATTTGTCAAATTTCCCATACAAATACATTTTGCAAATTGCTTAGGCAACGCATAACCTTCATAAATTGGCATAGCATGTCGCACACCATCTGCAGAGGCTAAAACAATACTGAATGTTTCAAACATGGTTTGAGTCGTTTTTTCTCGGTTAGCTTTTTGGTAGGAAGAACTAGATGCTCTTCTGACGCAATTCCCAATTTATTGTAATCTGCATGGTGCCAGATATTTCTCATACCGGTTAGTAACAATTCCGGGTGCTTCCGTGTTACCTTACCCCTAAAATTTAAATTATAAAATACAATTAAAATAGCAATATAAAAAATGAGAGAATACATTATTGATGACGTTATTGAACATTATTGAACATGAATTTATTAAGGCTATCTGTGATTTATGTGATTATGTGAGTTTATGTGGCGAAAACGCGTTCTAAGCTACAGTATTCTCAACGACATTGTGGTTTTGTGGCCACCTGGATGACCATTTACAAACTCTTTACAAACATTTGCTGAGCTTGTAACTGTGATTTAGAAAATAAATATAATAATTATATGTGTTCTTTTTTAATTTAATTTTTGGGGGTAAGATAACACGGAAGTACCCAATTCCGTGTTGAATGGGGATATATTATCATTAAAATATTTCTTTTGTGCTCATTTCAATAATAAAACCTTAATGGCGAGATTCTCTGATAATAGGTGGGA
The DNA here is from genome assembly GCA_959609185.1 of Schmidtea polychroa. Taxonomy (NCBI): domain Eukaryota; kingdom Metazoa; phylum Platyhelminthes; order Tricladida; family Dugesiidae; genus Schmidtea; species Schmidtea polychroa. Next base: position 27,287 of record CAUHTR010002040.1, read on the forward strand.
AAATAGCTTTTGGAGCATCATCACCTGCAAAGCCTGTTTTGCATATACCAGATCCATGATCAGATTCTACGGCAGTAATATCATGAAACATTGAATGAAATTATTCACCAAAACAATTGAACGACAAAAAACATTTTTTGAACCACAAATGACACCAACCGGCAATTGGTTATCATCGAATTGATGTTGATTTGCATTTTTAATAATATAAATATTAACTTGCCTATAATAAATGTGTGTGTGTGTGTGTCATAGCCAGATGTGACATTGAATTAGCAAGGTGGCATTAAATTGGCAATTACACTATAGAAAGATAGAAAAATCCCTATTGGAAGAAAAATAAATAAATATATACAAACACGGTTCACAAAATTTCTATAATAAAAAATACACACTATAGGACATTGATTTAGCATACGAACATTCAATTAGCTAAATATTTTCATTTTTAAAACATAATCATCAAAATGTTTAAAGATATTTCTGAAACTTCTTCCGAATCGACTATTCCATTTCAAGAAATTCATAGAAATGTGTAAATTTTTCATTAAACTTTAGTTATTTTATAAAATCTGTATAAAATCCATTGCTGATAAAGAAAGAATCATTTAAGCAATGGAAGATGGCCATGATTATTACGAATTAGTCCATATTCTCGGAATTAAACGGAATTCAATAACCAGCATTATTATGAAATATAGGAGGACTGGAATTTTATCCGCAGGAACAAGAGGAGGCAATAGACCAATAATTATCACAACAATTATTGATCAGGAATTACTGAACTATGTCGAAAGAAATTATTATTCAAAATGAGATTGTTTTTATCCACAAATCACAATGTAGAAATTTCAACAAAGTCAATTTCCAGGTACCTGAAAAATCAATTAATATACTGTTCGCAATTTTATAATCTCCCGGATTTGAGGTTGTGGGAGTTGGCAACCCTAATCAGTGATAAGTGAAATTGACAATATTTACAAATGAAAGTAAATTATGAAACTTAAAAATTGACAAACTATTTGTTATTATAATTTTTATAATATAATAATAATAATAATAATAATAATAATAATAATAATAATAATAATAATAATAAATAATAAATAATAATAATATTAATAATAATAATAATAATAATAATAATAATAATAATAATAATAATAATAATAAATAATAAATAATAATAATAATAATAATAATAATAATAAATAATAATAATAGTCTTATACATCATAATAGAACTAAAAATGGCCTACTCAAACTGTGAAATGATAGGTGAAAGATACATTAGTGACCTTCAAGAGGCTTCTATTAAAAAGGATTATAAAGCCCTGTCAGAGACGGCGACAACCATGACGAAATCCTTATTCACAAACGTAGATTTGATCTATTCACATTTAAATGATAGATTCGAGGGGTCCGGATTAATGCCAGAACTGTTTAATTGCATGGACAATATGAATGAACAGTCTAGGAGAGACATTTTGAGAATGCTAAATTTATTTTTGAAAACCAATAAAAGTTTGCGAAGCCAAGCATCACACAGTCAGTTCACCATGCAGTTTCTGTTGAAGAGATTAAGCAGTCGAGAGAGATGGGGAACCGTTGACAAAATAAAATATTATGTCAATTTATCATCCTATTTATTGCTTGATCGAGCGTCTCAGGAAGACACTGAATCCATTCGTAGAATTGTTCGACAGATTCTCGAAGAACTGAAAAACGACGACAACTACCAGAAACGAATAATGTACATGATATTTTATTCGAGTGCCGAGATTAATTCGGGATTTGGAAAGAACAGCTTGGATCTGGAAGCAGATAACGATGGGATCTTGGTTAAGGAAATTTTGGGAAGTTTTATCGAATTGATTAGAGATTACGTTTATGATTTCAAACTGTTTTATGACAACGAAGATGAGGGACGATCGAGATTCCTGAAGTACAATGTCAAAGCAGAATATACATTCGATCAAATTTGTCAATGCATTGTCTACTATGCAAAGACTTGCAAAAAGGTCAGAGAAGATATCTTTCAAAGTGGCTTATATGAACTTCTTTCATGTATTTTGATGCTAAAGTCGGTTCCGGAGGTCTTTATACTATCACTATTAGATATATTTGAAATTCCTTCTATTGATAACACGGCCCGGACTCGATTCAGTCAGGAACATCGTTTAATAATTGAGAGACTGGAACATATGCGCTCTCATTCTAGTAACGCTGTACGAAACGCTACAGAAAGGTTATTAGAGAAATACCAAGGCTGCCAATCATTGAAATCAAAGCGCGTCAGTAATCAGCTGTCCCAAACCAATGATAACTTAATCACTTTACCGAATAGCGAGCAAAACCTTGCGCAAAATGGGACAGATAACTTGGATAATTTGGATGTCGATCAGTGGCTATCTGAACATAACCTAATGACATGTAGGAAACCATTTGCCTCCATGACTGGCAGAGGATTTACCCAGTTGAGGGCGTTAATGAAAGAAACCGATGGAAAGTTCAAATTAATCGAATTGCTAACTTCAAAACTGAACATAGACCTTATATCAGTTTTGGAGCTTTTGGGAGCTTTGGAGGCCATCGGTAGAGATTAGCAGGGCTCGTGTTTAAAGAAATCAAAAGATAATCATAATTGTTTTAATTAGACATTTCTGTCAAAAATCGCGAAATTGTGAATAAAATGTGAAATGTAGTTTTGTTTATTTGTTTATTTGTTTATTTTTTTAGCATTAATCATACTTATAAATGACGTTTCTTTTATAAAATAAAGGCTTCCAAATCGAAATACTATGAGATAAAGTTACCTTGCGTATTATAATAACATTAAGTAACAATAACGTGAAAGATTTATTAATCAATATATTACGGCCACAAAATTCCTGCCATAAACAACAACAGAAATTTAATAGTGATAATCATCCAACCACTCAAAGCAATTGTCACAATGCTCAATACAACATTTACATGGGGCGAAAGAGATATAAATATGATGGTGCCATGTCAGGTGAGTAAAGGGGGAGGTAAAATATTCAGATGCAATTGCTGCAGCTTATTTGTTGCGATGGTTTTGCATTATCATGTTGTAGTTCGAGACAGCCATCCACATTCCGCCTTCTTCTTATTTCCCACAGCAACATTTAATTGGTCTAGAAGTCAACAAAAAATCAGAAATAAAAGTAGTATTGGGAGGGAGAACATCCAATAAGATCACACCTCTAGCCTTCCAAAATTTTGTCAACATGTGTTTTTGTTGGTGAGTTGCTTTTGTTTCCAGTGCGTGTTTATCTCCGGCACCAAGCCAGGCTTTGTGACGGTGGCCACCACTGATTTCCCAACAAATCAAGCAGTAATTAAACGGTGTAGAAAATTGTTCTTGTGGTACATGTTCAACAATTTCTGACAGATACACAACTTTTTACGCCTTGTTTGGATCCTTTAAAGCATGAGGAATCCAAACATTCGAAAAGGAGCGTTTGCTCATTTGATGTAATTTATTTCTCATAGTTTCTTTCACAACACCCACCAGCTCAGCGATTTCTCTGGTAGTTATCGCTCGGTGATTATCATCCTAGATTACCTCTTCCAAATCTTAAGAGTGTCGTCCATTCCACTTCTCATACATCCTCGTGACTGAAATCCATTGTTAATAAATTCAAATGCACGTAAACAATTCATAAAGACAATGCAATGCTTTTAAACATGTCAAATTTTTGATTTTTAATTTAATTTGATTTTAAGGATAAAAATGAGCGTAATTTTTATATTATGAGAACTGTTTTTTCCAATTTCACCACTGATTATTTTTTCCATTGAATTTATTAAAAAGAGAGCTTGAAGACTAAATCAGTAATATATCGATGTTTTTTGATACTCACGAATTTTCGGCATTATTTCAAAGGCAGTGCCGATAATTTGTGAGTATCAAAAACATCGATATATTACTGATTTATAGTCTTCAAGCTCTCTTTTTAGTAATTTCTATAGCGTAAATATATCGAAAACTATAAAATATTATTCATGATGAATTTTATTAATCGTCTATGTATAAATACTGAGCAGTAAAATAATTGGCAGAAACTTAATGGCCAAACCCGTGGATGGCCAACACCGTACAAAATGACAAAAAAACATGAACAGAGTAAAATTGCATGAGATTTTAAACGAAAGATTTATTAAATCAAACCGCATTATTTTGTTAAATTTATATGTCTAACTAATACTCACAGTGGTGCATTTGCAGAATATAGGGCCCTAGGCAGAAGCATTTTTGACCCATTCTAAACATGAAGACTGAGAATCTAAGACCAGTGGTATACAAAGTTTCACAACTACAATCAACAAGTCCATGAATTCAATCAAGACTCTTGATCCAAAAGAGGAAATAAATGATATATCGTAAGGTTACTGGGAAATACAACTTGTTCTTTAGTGAAAATATGAGAGATGATGCATACGCAAATTTGCTCAGTACTGTAATACCGTTGTAGTTTTGGCTCTGTTCGTCCCCATTGTACCTTTTACCTTTTTATTATTTTTATTTTATTACGCCGGACAGTCATCAATTGTGAAAGTAAAAGCTCAATACTGTATAGTGAGTTAATTACCACCTTACTAAAGAGATCAGAAATATAAAATTGAAAAATATAACAGCTGAAATTTGTTAATGGGTAGCAAAGACAGTTAGAAAGAAAGAGAGTCGTTATGTTGTTCGTTTTTATTAGGTTGCATTCTGCAACATACACAAGCACGCATTCGAACCAAAAAGATATACACTCAATCAACTATCCCAATACAGAATTTAACAGTGACTCGGCTGGGCTCAACAATTTCTCATATACACACATACTACAACTGAAAACACAGACACGAAATATAAATATAAAACATATTTTATAAAGAACTTACAACAAATACTAACCTTCCTATTGAAAGAATACTTGGAAAACATTTATTTTCCACCAAGATAATGCTCCTATCCACAAATTATGGGTTTTAAACAGTTGATTATTTATTTGTTTTCCGGGCTTTCATGATTTGTTCTAATGAGAATACAAATTAATGAACGCTGAAGAAGTGCTTGAGGCTATTTGAGAGGAAATGACTCGTTGTGTGATAAGGTTGACAATGACAGTAATGGTGATCCAGTAGATTATCAAAGAGTTGATTCCAATGATTCTGAGGAGTCCTTGACTCAAATTATGTTGAAACAATTAGATTTTTATTTTATTCTTGATTATCGAATTAGAAAGGAGTGAAGGACAAATTGACCAAATTCTTTTATTTCCAATTTGTCCAGCAATTATTGCTCCTGAGACAGAAATTTACACAAATACCTTTGGTGATAAACTTTTCTGAAGAGCTATGACCAGTATTTGTTCTTCATTCAAATCTTTTATTTCTCCAAAAATGGTTCTTGTGGTGGTTGACTGCACTACCGGGTTTGCTGTCAATCAAAAACAAATTTTTCACCCATCAAATATCGAAGAACTTTAAAGATTGATAAATTTGATTTGATCGCCTTATTTGTTGTGGAATATTCAAAGAAAAAGAGAATATTTTCAAAGGGAATGGTCAGCCTGCTATGCAAAAATGCTTTAGTCGACAGAAAACTTTTGATATTATTCAGTTCGACAACACCATTCTAAGGCGAGTCTTTTTAATTCATGGCAAGCTTGATTTTATAAAACAATTTTCTTATTTGTGCATTCCAAACCAACCTATTTATTTACGATAGATTCATTTTGGAGGAAAGTATATTTTCAAGATGTGCATGCCCGCCAAACCCTGTAAATATGGACTCCAAAGTATCTCCTGAATGCAAAAATATACTGTGGCAACAAGCTTATGTCATTAGTAATGAATCTAATGAGTATTGGGCCCAGAAAAGGATATAAATTGACTACTGACAACTAGTCAACCAGTTTTCACCTTGCCGAAACTCTTCTCCAAAAGTTATATAATTGGTTTGCACTATCAGAAAGAATAAAAAGAACTTTCTAAAATTTATGTAACATTTTGTATTATTGGGATAAATGATAAACATTTATATAATCTGAGGATCCAAGCAATTGATTCTCAATCACTGGTCCTCGGCAATTTAGCCGGCCACCAAATTTAAATATAAATAATTTTGAATGGACTTATAGAGTGTTCATGTTTCTTATACTGTGCGTAAATAATGTTCCTGCACCTCAGTGTTACGAGACGCCACTGTGAAAACAAAATAGCAAATATGCAATATACATAACTATTACAGTTCGGGACTGGTTCTAAATTTAATCAAAACACAGCTATATACTAGTTTAGTCTACTTCACCAGTTTGCGTGGAATAAAAGCGTCTATAATATCAATAAATCATTAAAGTTATATTATCAAAACACACAAACTTATTTGTATGTAAAAATTTAATGTTTGTGGAATAAAAGCTTTTATATAGAAATTGAAAAGAGATCAAAAAAATAAATTGAATACAGTAAAAAATCACTGATTAGAGCAATCTGAACATTTTCCTGATATTAACAACATTATTAGAATGTTATTTACGATTTATTTATTTTCATTCTTCAACTTCTTTACACCTTGAAGCCTCAAGCTATAATGGCAACAAAGATTTGAAAATGCCATCACCAATGATTCAATCAACGACGAGGAGGCTCCTACTGTAACGATAAAGGTAGAATATATTCACAAACAAAAATGAAAGAGTACAACCTTGGATATGGGCAATGTTGTAAGTCGTTAGTCACGAGTTTACATTAAAATGTCATAATAAAATGTGGGACAATAACTGACTTTGTAATGAATGAACAGGAAATTCTTGATCCCGTAGAAAGATACTATGGAGAAAATTAGCTACCAATATTATCATTTGAAACGGAGCCAATGTGTTTTTTGGGATTTGTTACCAGGTCGTTGACAGGTCTCATTAACAAATGCTCCCAAATGTATAAACTGATAGGCAAAGTGTCGAATCGAATAAAAGTGCAACGAGGTTCCTATACGGATGTATCATAGATATTGTATGAGTGTATGACCAATGTTTATATATATATATTTATATCCAATGATTCAATTGTATATGTAAAACTGCTAAATTTATCAATGAGATGATGAATAATTATAAATATAAATTATTATTTTTGAAACTGAGTGCAAGTGTGCATTTATTGATTTCTGTGATAAATTGTTTTAATCGATGATATATTTATCAGCTGGTATCAGTTTATATTCAAATGTTTTTTCTATTATAAATCAGCATGAAATCTATATGTAGGCAGCCAGTTCACATGATATCATGGTGGGCACTGTAAAAATAGGGTTAAATTAACCTTACCTTAACCTTTTCTATAGCGTTATTCATATTTTAAACAACTTTTCTTTAAAATAATAGAAAATCGCCAACTAAGTATATTAAAATATAACATTGCTATATATTGGCACCGTTTAACAGTATATATTATTTACCATCATTAAGGTACATCTGACTGTGTGCCTGAATTTCATTAGCATCTCTATATGAAATAAATGATTTATGACTTAATAATAAATATAAGAAAAGAGAATGGTTTTGAACATCAGCAATAAAGGGTTATGACAGTGATGGCGAACATACGAAACGCTAAGACATTTTGGATGATACGCATTGTTTGTGGGTTAGGGTTGCCAGATTTTCACCAAGACAAACCGGGACAATAAACATTTTTTTAAGAAAATAAAAATTTATTCAAAAACATAAAAAATTCATTGTAACAAAAAAACCTAATGTATAATATTAATTGAAAAACGTCAATAAAATAAATAAAACTTAAAATTAATAACACAAAAATAAAGGAACTAAGTATTTCTAATACAAAAATGGAAATACAAAAGCGTGGAAATACATTATTAAAACACTAATAATCATATTTACGGCTTGATCTTGTCTCCTTTAACAAATTTATATTTTTAAATATGTATTCATGCATTTCGTAACAATTAAATGTAAAATTAACGACAGATTTTAATATTGCTTCAACAGTCTCCTGTAGTAACCGATTTCTTTCGTCCGACCATTGAATTTCCATTAGGGAAAATATGCGCTTCACATTCGCATTATGGCCATATTATATTGTTCTGCAAATTCAGTTTCCATTTTGGACAAAATAAAACTCCATTTTCGGAGGTTAATTTCTGCGCCCATTCATTTCCTTCTCTATTTTCTTTCTTCTGACATTATGGTTGAAACGGTTTGAATTTGGCTGAAAAGGAACGTATCATTTAAAATTATGTATTTTTTTCTTTTAGGTAGTTAAAAGTTTCTAATACTTTCTCCCATTCTGGCTTTTCTTTTAAATCCATCCATGAAAACACCGAATACTTTTTAATGGCGTGATCTATTTGCTCAAATGTTTCATAAAATTGAATTGTGTCATTATGAAACTGCTTAATTTCCACCATACTCGCTAAACCAGATTCTTCATTTTTTCTTAAAATTGTCCTAACACTTGCTGGTAAAAATTTTTTTTTCTACAATTTGTACAGTTACTTCTAAAACATCTAAAATTTCAATAACTGACATACAACATCTCTCCATTTTTAAAATTTGATTATGAACATAGCTAGCTTGGCTATGTACAAGTCAATGATATGCCTCACTCAGAGAATTGTTAACAAATTCTAGTATTGATTTTGGTGGTTTCTGATAAGAAAAACAATTTTAAGGCTTCAAATATTTTTAAAATTCTTTCTATTTCTGGCAAAAGGGAAAGCCATCTTGTTTTTGAATAAGAAAGCACTGCTTGGTATTCCAATTTAACGAATTCATAAAATTCTTTTAAACGTTCAGTTCTACCAGTATATATTGAAAAATAGTTGAATATTTTGTAAATGATTGAGTCAATATCACAAGATAATTGACCAGTAGATGTTTGCATAGTATTATTTAAAATATGTGCAAGACAACCTATACCAGTACCTAATTGATCCTTTAATTTTGTGAAAACATTGTTTCTTCCTAATCTTGCTACACCACCAAAATTGACATTAGCATTGTCTCTACAAAATGCTACACATTGTTTTAAATCCACTTTGTGATCCTTCAAAATTTGGATACAAAAATTTGAAATAATTTCTGAAGTTTCACCTTTTAAATTCTCCAATTTTAAAGGTTCCACATTAGTTCCATTTTTATTAAAATATTGAACAACTAGTGGGAACATTTTTTCCGCTTTGTGGTTACTGGCATCCGTACTAATACTATAAAATGAAAACATTGATAATTCATTCAAAATTATGTGGGGCAAGAACTTTTGTAATTAATTTTGTTATTTTAGTTCTACAAGCTGAATACTTTGCAGCTCATTTTGACTCACTAAGTAGCTTGGGTATTAATTTGTTAACACAATCCGTTGAATTAAAAGACTGGTGATGTTTTACAACATGATATGTGCAAAACATAATTCGATAGCAATTACCTTGTCTTCATCGGTACTATCACGTTTTACAAAAAATGTTGTCAAAGGTTTTTTACACAAGCTTGAAGATGCAACTGCAGATTTGAGTTTCTGGCTATTGATATGATCTTTAATATCAGGCAAACCGCCATGACTGATACTAAAATTCGAATTACAATGCTTGCAAAACGCTTCTGTTTCAAATTTGCATTTTTTAATAAAAGTAGAAATTGACACTTACTTTTTGGCATTTTAAATTAGGGTAACTATATGAAAAATTTAAAACAATAAACCAAGTATAAATATAAAAATCAATAAACTCACATATTTTTAAATAATTTTATAGCTTTAAATATTGTAAATAAAAAAGTAACTTTCCCACGACGGCCACAGATTAAATTAAACAAAAACAAAACTTAACCATCTGTCATTCATAACAAAAACAAACTACCCAACAAGAAAAGTTTCATATTAAAACCCACCGGACAATGATCTCAAAACCGGGACGACTGGCAACCATATTTATGGGTGGTGATCTTTGGATTTCCTGTGGGTGCAAATTGATGCTTTGGGTAGAGATTTTTAAGGCAGAATCTGGGCTAAAGTGTTTGTCGACTTGATGTCAAAACTTGAGAATCTCAAAAGAAATCCTGTGAAGAATGCTAAAAGGTGTGACTAGAATCAGAAAATTTGGAGTATTTGAAACCTTATTCAAATCAATTAGTAGCGCATGCTTGGGCTTGAAGTGAAGATTTATATGAAGATTTAGTAAATTAAATTCAGCAACAAAAAAGTCATAAATGTAAATAAAAATTTTCAAAAATATATTTCTTTTTTATTATGGGTGCCAATATCAGAGAATTGTGACACGGCAGCAGAATGAAGCTCAAAGGGTGAGGGGGGGGGGGTTCCGCTACTGAATTAATTATTTTAATTTATTTAATTATTTGACAGTTTATAATTCTTTGAGGGGCAACATATTAGGAATTGTTAAAAAATTATATTGCTTGACAGGGGTTAATCGAATATACTCATGAGATAATGACCTTCATTTGGACATCACAGGGCTCTCAATATTCACAATTGAATGGCTGGAAAGTTTGTAGGAGCTCCTGATTCTGAAAAGCGACAAGAACAATAGAAAGAATACAAAAAATAAAACGACAATCAACTAGAAATGAATATTATATACGTACAGATCAGCGGTATAGGTGGTGTAGCAGGTTCATTTCGATAATTAATATTGAAACACATCGCTTAATGTTGACAATCCAGTTTTATTTGATCGTAATGACCCATACCTTGAGTTATTTCCGGACCTACAGACGGCATTTAATGTCAGCACTCCATTCATGTAATCTGCTCGGAGATCGTCAGGATTAATGTGAGGAGGAAGGCGGCATTCTTCGTGATATTCCTTGACAATGATCTCTCCATTACAATTCTGGGATTCAATGGCGGCGCAAACGTTAATGATATTCCCATCAACATTGACCTTAATGTCAGAGTCTCTGAATTCTTGATCGACAATCAATTGTTCCACAAAGAACGTTTTCTCATCCTCAATCAGAGGGCTCCTGTCAAATTTCTGTTTCGGAGTCACGTAAGTTGACGACGAGAAAAATCGCGGAACGATTTGAATTTTGATGATAAGATTTCCATCTGGATTGAATTGGGCTTCGAGATCCTTGCCCATGTCAGCATTTTTAGGCAGTGACACTACTTCGTGGAACTCTTTCGATTTCCGTAGCGATCCAGGAAGAGCGACTCGATTGGCACTGATGGTCACTTGATAACCCGTTTGATTGATCCCGATTTCGTCAGGTGAAAATTCTCCTAGATCAATTATGAATTTAAATTCTACTTCACTATTTTCGTTCCTTTCATATCGAATAATTCTCATCCTGTCCTTGGGGCCCAGCATTCGGGGCTCAGGTTCATTCGGCTTCAGGAAATTGGCCATTTAATTATTGATTGCCAAATTCGTAATTAATCAATAATGTGAAATTAGTGCTAGAAATTGGTGTAATTCACAGAGATAATAGATTGACAATCACAATTGATTATTCTTATATTTTCTGTGTGCAAATATTTGTGCATCACTCTGTGCACTTGTGCTCTTCAGCAATCACATCAATGCTTGTCTATTATTATTATTATTATTATTATTATTATTATTATTATTATTATTATTATTATTATTATTATTATTATTAATATTATTATTATTATTATTGTTATTATTATTATTATTATTATTAATATTATTATTATTATTATTGTTATTATTATTATTATTATTATTATTATTAATATTATTATTATTATTATTGTTATTATTATTATTATTATTATTATTATTATTATTATTATTATTATTATTATTATTATTATTATTATTATTATTATTATTATTAATTTTGATTAATAGATATTTATTTGCAAATCTTGAAATAATTCATGGAAATTCTAAAGAAATTCTAAGATCAGTGATTTAGTTTGTCACAATTCAAAATAACAACAATCAAAATGAAAAAAATTATATATAAGTTTTGGGATTTTTATGGGACGGAAACAGTAACACACAACTCAGTTTATACACAAGAAAAATTTAATTGACAGTATTTAAAAAATATATAAGAAAAATAAAATATAGCATAATTAATATATTATAAAATAAAATATATATTTAAAATAACAAAATAAAATATAAAATAATAATAAAAATATAAAATAATAATAAATATATAAAATATAAAATAATATTAAATATACAAAATATAAAATAATAATAAATATACAAAATATAAAATAAAAATAAATATATAAAATAAAAATAAATATATAAAATAATAATAAATATATAAAATAATAATAAATATATAAAATAATAATAAATACATAAAATAATAATAAATATATAAAATATAAAATAATACTAAATATACAAAATATAAAATAATAATAAATATACAAAATATAAAATAAAAATAAATATATAAAATAAAAATAAATATATAAAATAATAATAAATATATAAAATAATAATAAATATATAAAATAATAATAAATACATAAAATAATAATAAATATATAAAATATAAAATAATAATAAAAATATAAAATAAAAATAAATATATAAAATATAAAATAATACTAAATATACAAAATATAAAATAATAATAAATATACAAAATATAAAATAATAATAAAAATATAAAATAATAATAAATACATAAAATAATAATAAAAATATAAAATAATATTAAA
>CAUHTR010002040.1:45000-65748 GCA_959609185.1 Schmidtea polychroa
ATGTAAAAATTTAGGCTATTTTTCTCCTGATAAGATCATTCTAATGGATAATGTAAAGTTTCACAAGACACGAGAGGTTGCTACGTGGTTTGAAAACAATAATGTTGATCATGCTTATCTGCCCCCTTATAGCCCGCAATTGAATCACATCTAAGAAATATTCTCCTGTCTAAAAAATAGATACTTCACTATTAGACTACGTCCTCAAAATGCCACGGATATTATCAATTGGGAATATGAATAATGTGTCTCTTTGTTTTGATAATTTTTATAGAAACATGCGTAAGTATCTCGATTTAGCTTTTAATGGAATGTCCCTTATTTAAAATACAAATTTAACACCATATTTAATCTTCATAACATATTTGTAATTTTTATGATTATTTATATTTTCTTTATAATTATTAATAAATTCTTTATAATGATTAATAAATTCTTTATAATGATTAATAAATTCTTTATAATTATTAATAAATTCTTTATAATGATTAATAAATTCTTTATAATTATTAATAAATTCTTTATAATGATTAATAAATTCTTTATAATGATTAATAAATTCTATATAATGATTAATAAATTCTTTATAATGATTAATAAATTCTATATAATGATTAATAAATTCTTTATAATTATTAATAAATTCTTTATAATTATTAATAAATTCTTTTTAATGATTAATAAATTCTTTATAATTATTAATAAATTCTTTATAATGATTAATAAATTCTTTATAATTATTATTAAATTCTTTATAATGATTAATAAATTCTTTAAAATGATTAATAAATTCTTTATAATTATTAATAAATTCTTTAAAATGATTAATAAATTCTTTATAATGATTAATAAATTCTTTATAATTATTAATATATTCTTTATAATGATTAATAAATTCTTTATAATTATTAATAAATTCTTTATAATGATTAATAAATTCTTTAAAATGATTAATAAATTCTTTAAAATGATTAATAAATTCTTTATAATTATTAATAAATTCTTTATAATGATTAATAAATTCTTTATAATGATTAATAAATTCTTTAAAATGATTAATAAATTCTTTATAATGATTAATAAATTCTTTATAATGATTAATACATTCTTTATAATTATTAATAAATTCTTTATAATGATTAATAAATTCTTTATAATGATTAATAAATTCTTTATAATTATTAATATATTCTTTATAATGATTAATAAATTCTTTATAATTATTAATAAATTCTTTATAATGATTAATAAATTCTTTATAATGATTAATAAATTCTTTATAATGATTAATAAATTCTTTAAAATGATTAATAAATTCTTTATAATGATTAATAAATTCTTTATAATGATTAATACATTCTTTATAATTATTAATAAATTCTTTATAATGATTAATAAATTCTTTATAATGATTAATAAATTCTTTATAATTATTAATATATTCTTTATAATGATTAATAAATTCTTTATAATTATTAATAAATTCTTTATAATGATTAATAAATTCTTTATAATGATTAATAAATTCTTTAAAATGATTAATAAATTCTTTATAATGATTAATAAATTCTTTATAATGATTAATACATTCTTTATAATTATTAATAAATTCTTTATAATGATTAATAAATTCTTTATAATGATTAATAAATTCTTTATAATGATTAATAAATTCTTTATAATGATTAATAAATTCTTTATAATAATTAATAAATTCTTTATAATGATTAATAAATTCTTTATAATTATTAATAAATTCTTTATAATTATTAATAAATTCTTTATAATGATTAATAAATTCTTTAAAATGATTAATAAATTCTTTAAAATGATTAATAAATTCTTTATAATTATTAATAAATTCTTTAAAATGATTAATAAATTCTTTATAATTATTAATAAATTCTTTAAAATGATTAATAAATTCTTTATAATGATTAATAAATTCTTTAAAATGATTAATAAATTCTTTATGATGATTAATAAATTCTTTAAAATGATTAATAAATTCTTTATAATGATTAATAAATTCTTTAAAATGATTAATAAATTCTTTATGATGATTAATAAATTCTTTATAATTATTAATAACCCTGTAATTAAATGTAAAACTTCACGGAAAAAATCAATTTATTGATGATCTTTGGAATAATAAAGGGCTTTAAAGCTTAACTGTTTTCGAAAATAGTAATCTTCTCTTTTTTCAACGCCATTTTTAGTAAATGTTGAATTGAGTCCAAATATAAACTTGAATTAATAGAACTACAAAATAACAAAATATTTATGAATGTACCAATTTAAAGAATCACTTCCTCTAAAATGCAGTTAGACTTATAGGAAATTGTAGAAAAGAACTTACAATATTATTTGCATCATTTTCTGCAAATTAAATGGAATAGAGTCAATTACATTGGTAAGATAATATAAATAAATGTATATAATTTAATGAATTTGATTTGATATATTAAAAAAGGAAATTATGTACAATTTAAATTCTTTTTTAAGTAAATCACTTTTTGAGTCGCTTCTTATGGCATGTTCGGTGAAAACTTCCCCCATCATTGATGAAGAGGAATTTAATTCCATTTACGTAAAAGGCAGTTATCTAAAAAATAATCTATGATTAAATCTGATATATTTTAACTAATTATAACGTTAAAATGGTTCAAAATACTCTGGTAAATATATGCATTTAGTTCCTGTTACTGATCTACTGATTCAAACGATTTACTTAATCTGTTTCTAATCTATTTTTATAATCTATTTTTTATAATCTTTTTTTTATAATCTATTTTTAATAATTGAATTTTTTTATAATCTATTTTTTATAAATTTATTTTTTATTATCTAGTTTTTATTATCTATTTTTTATAAATTTATTTTTTATTATCTAATTTTTATAATCTATTTTTATACTTAATTTTTATAATCTATTTTTATAATTAATTTTTTATAATCTATTTTTATAATTAATTTTTTATAAACTATTTTTTATCTATTTTTTATAAATTTATTTTTTTATTATCTATTTTTTATAAATTTATTTTTTTATTATCTATTTTTTACTATCTATAATCTATAATCTATTTTAATAATTAATTTTTTATGTATTTTTTTATTATCTATTTTTAATAATCGAATTTTTTTATAATCTATTTTTTATTATCTATTTTATATAATCTATTTTTTATAATCTATTTTTTTATAATTTATTTTTATAATCTATTTTTTATTATCTAGTTTTTATAATCTATTTTTTATAATTTATTTTTTATAATCTATTTTTTATAATCTATTTTATTATCTATGTTTTATAATTAATTTTTTATAAACTATTTTTTATCTATTTTTTATAAATTTATTTTTTTATTATCTATTGTTTATAATCTAATTTTTATAAATTTATTTTTTATTATCTAGTTTTTATTATCTATTTTTTATAAATTTATTTTTTTATTATCTATTTTTTACTATCTATGTTTTATAATCTATTTTTTATAATCTATTTTTTATAATCTATTTTTTATAATCTATTTTAATAATTAATTTTTTTTAATATTGTATTTTTTTATTATCTATTTTTATAACCTATTTTTATAGTCTATTTTTTATAAATGTATTTTTTATTATCTATTTTATATAATCTATTTTTTATAATCTATTTTTTATTATCTAATTTTTATAATCTATTTTTATACTTAATTTTTTATAATCTATTTTTATAATTAATTTTTTATAAACTATTTTTTATCTATTTTTTATAAATTTATTTTTTTATTATCTATTTTTTTATAATCTATTTTTTATAATCTATTTTAATAATTAATTTTTTATGTATTTTTTTATTATCTATTTTTATAACCTATTTTTATAGTCTATTTTTTATAAATGTATTTTTTATTATCTATTTTATATAATCTATTTTTTATAATCTATTTTTTATTATCTAGTTTTTATTATCTATTTTTTATAATCTATTTTTTATAATCTATTTTTTATTATTTAATTTTTATAATCTATTTTTTATACTTAATTTTTTATAATCTATTTTTATAATTAATTTTTTATAAACTATTTTTTATCTATTTTTTATAAATTTATTTTTTTATTATCTATTTTTTTATAATCTATTTTTTATAATCTATTTTAATAATTAATTTTTATGTATTTTTTTATTATCTATTTTTTATTATCTATTTTTTTATAATTTATTTTTATAATCGATTTTTTATAGTCAATTTTTTTAATATCATTTTTGTTTAAAAGTTATTTCTTAAAATTTATGTTTTATTTTTTATTGTTACGGGTTAGGGCCACAATATATTTATTTTAATTTTATATATTTAGATAAAATATATCACAATCATTTCTAATCGGAGGGCCAGAAGGAAGAGGGGAAGTGGGAAAGGAATGATAGGAGGCGGTGAGGGGAGGGCAACATGTCATTAGGTACCTGCGTACCGATGCAATATTTATCGCTATCACCGTATCCTTATAAATAAAAAAGCAAAAGGAATGCAATATAATCTAAAACAAAAAAATATTTTACCCACTTTTTCAGACTTTTCATATTGGGATCTTTTGGATCAGGTAGCAAAAAAAAAGGAATTTTAATATATTTCGGTGTCGACAGCTGAATGTGATGACACCAATAAATCAATAATAATAACTGTGGAAGCAATAAAGTTTACTCCAGTTACTATATCCATTATCCAAGCTGGAATAGTCTCAGAAAGGAGACTCTGCTCATTTTCCAATCCCGCATCTCGTACCATAAATCGAAACAATGTCCGACCTCCACTTTCACTGAAAAATACCCATTTAGAAATTGTTTATTTAAATATTAATTTAAAGGTTTTTGATACCACCTGATAATAAAATTGAATATTTTATCAATAAATTACAATATTTGCAATCAATATAATTAATTTATAATTCAATTGAAATAATTAATAATATAATTGAATATTTTATCAATAAATTGCAATATTTGCAGTCGATAAAATTAATTTATAATTCAATTGAAATAATTATTGGTAATAAAATTGAATATTTTATCAATAAATTACAATATTTGCAATCAATATAATTAATTTATAATTCAATAGAAATAATTATTGATAATATAATTGAATATTTTATCAATAAATTGCAATATTTACAATCAATATAATTAATTTATAATTCAATAGAAATAATTATTGATAATAAAATTGAATATTTTATCAATAAATTGCAATATTTGCAATCAATATAATTAATTTATAATTCAATAGAAATAATTATTGATAATAAAATTGAATATTTTATCAATAAATTGCAATATTTGCAATCAATATAATTAATTTATAATTCAATAGAAATAATTATTGATAATATAATTGAATATTTTATCAATAAATTGCAATATTTGCAATCAATATAATTAATTTATAATTCAATAGAAATAATTATTGATAATAAAATAGAATATTTTATCAATAAATTGCAATATTTGCAATCAATATAATTAATTTATAATTCAATAGAAATAATTATTGATAATAAAATAGAATATTGAATAATAATAAATCCAATGCTTCAATGCGCTCACCTGAGAATTATAGGAATATGGCCAGGAATTGAGAAATATTCATTTGCCTTGATATCGGTATCCTTTATGTCAATCAATTCGTCTCCGTCGCGATTTCTAATCTGGTGCAAAACCGATTTTGGCCACTGTCTAAAGAGAGCTTGCAGCAGAATCTGTCCATAGTTTACTTTCACATCTCCCGGGCTGTTGTTAGCGGTCTTGTTGTCAGCTGAGCTGGCACCGACAACCGGTTCCAACCCAGCATCCTTCAGTGAGACCCATGCGCCCAGAGAGTCGTTCTCATCCAGGTGGATCATCAGCATTCCAGTTTTCAAGTCGACAGTGAACCACGACGGAACATATGTCGATTTATCGTGCCGCTTGATTTCCTCGTCGAAATCCACTGGGCCAAGGTCCATATCCTTGCGGGCCTGCATTCGATGGCAAATGTTGAATTGCTTATAATCAGTGAGTAGAAGAGAGAATAATGCAATAAATATAGAAAGAAAATTTTAAAAAATATAAAACAAAAAATGAAAATAAAAGAAAAGGAAAAAATAAAAATGGGAAAAACGCAATGAAAACAAAAATAAAAAAAAGTTTAAAAAAAGAGAAAAAAATGAAAAAAAACAAAAAGAAAAAACTTTAAAAGGAAAAGAAAATAAATTAAAAAAATTACTAAAAAATATATTCGCCTTCCACATATTCGATTGGCTTGAAAATTTGTAAAAATTCCTGGTTTCGATACCAACGCAAAATAGAAAAATAGAAGGAAAACAAAAAAAAAGTTTAAAAAAAAAGAAAAAAATGAAAATAAACAAAAAGAAAACTTAAAAAGGAAAGGAAAAAAAATTTTAAAAAGTACGAAAAATTATATAATAATTATGTTCGCCTTTAACATATTCGATTGACTTCATATTTTGCAAATATTCCTGATTTCGATACCAACGCGACAATTAGACTATTTTAACATCAAAAGGAAATTTAAAAAAATATTTTAATGGCAAAAATTTCACAAATAGCATTTTTAAAAAGTAAAGAAACTGAATAATTGGAAAAAAATAAAAAGAACGAAATAGAAAGAAAGCAAAAAAAAATAAGAAAAATTGATTATTTATTCGTTAATCAGAATTTTTTTTTTCAATATTAAATTTCTAAAAAAATAAAAATTAAAAAAAAATTGTAATAAATGTCAAAAAATAAATAAAAACTTTATAAAGAAAATAGTGAAAAGGAACAAAAAAATAATAAAAATAAAAAAATAAAATGAAACGAAAAAATAAATATCAAAATCAATTAAAAAAAGACAAATGTAAAAATATTTTTAAAAATATTTCA
Organism: Schmidtea polychroa; assembly: GCA_959609185.1. NCBI lineage: Eukaryota > Metazoa > Platyhelminthes > Tricladida > Dugesiidae > Schmidtea > Schmidtea polychroa. Next base: position 51,911 of record CAUHTR010002040.1, read on the forward strand.
ACATAAAAAGCAAATTAAAAAAAAGCTGAAAGACTGTAAAAAAATAAAAAGAACAAAATAAATAAAAATATAAAAATTAAAAAAAATAATTAAAATAAACAAAACATTAAAAGAAAAAAAAATTAAAAAACAAAAGTTAAAATAAAACCGAAATAAAAATAATTAATCAGATTTTTTTTAAATTTCAACATTGATTTTTCTAAATATAAAATTTTTAAAAATAAAATTAAAAAAAAATGTTTAAAAAATTACTAAGAAAAAAATAGTGAATCAAGGCAAATTAATAGATTTTAAAAAAAATCAATAGAATTCAGAAATTTTAATGAAAAATTGAAAGAAATAATATTCAATACAGAAAATAATAATAAAAATTAAAAAATAAATTAGAAAATAGCAAAAAAATACAAATGTAAAAATATTAAAAAAAATTTTTCAGCATAAAGCAAATAAAAAAAATAAAGACTGTAAAAATTAAAAACAAAACAAATAAAAAATATAATAAAATAAATAAAACATTAAAAAAAAATGTTAAAAAAATTAATAAGAAAAAATAGTGAATCAAAGCAAATTAATAGATTTTAAAAAAATTAATAGAATTCAAAAATTTAAATGAAAAAATAAATTTAAAAAAATGCAAAATAAAAAAAATAAATGTAAAAATATTTAAAAATTTTTGTCAACATAAAGCAAACAAAAAAAATAAAGACTGTAAAAAATTAAAAACAACGAAATAAATAAAAAATATAAAAATTAAAAATTAAAAAAAAATTAAAAAACAAAAGTTTTAAAAATAAAAAAAAACCGAAATAAAAATAAAATTCATTAATCAGATTTTTTTTATATAAAATTTTTAAAAATAAAATTAAAAAAAATTTTTAAAAAATTGTGGATCAAGGCAAATTAATAGTTTAGAAAATAAATCAATAAATCAAAAATTGGTAGACAAAAATAAAATCAATTAAAAAATGCAAATGTAAAGAAATAAAATAATCAATAATGCCAAAATCTCACCTTGAGCACGTCATAGCGTGCAACATTGCTAGCGGTGTCCTTGGTGATGATGTACCTGCGCTCGCTGGACACGTGATAGCGGCAGATCGATGCGCCCCCCCGGATGATGAAATTGGGGGCCGGCGACAGCGGCTGGGCGGATCCGTCACGCGAGTGCGGCTCCCGTGCCGACAGGTCGCCTATGGACCACCGATTGAGGCTGGTGCTGAATGTCGTGGTCCAGAGCGCGTCATTGTTGTGTTGCGGCACCAGCAGCAGCTTGACAACCGGTGCGTTCTCCTCGCATATCAGCCACTGGGTCTCGCAGTCGGCAATCCTAGCCCCCCAAACCCGCTTGTCCTTACCCGCACTGTAGAATGTCGACCAATCGGCATCGACCTGCAGACTCCAGACGCCACATTCGTGCAACCGCCACGTTTGGACGCACCGCTGCATGCCCAGTGACCATAATTTCACGGTTCCGTCACTGCTGGCACTCAATATCTCCTTGCCGTCAGACCGCACAATCAGATCTCGCACGTTGTCAGTGTGGCCGCGCAATTTCATCAGTTTCTGGCAGGTACGCGGGTCCCAGATCCGGATCAACCGCTCGGTACTACCTGCTGCAATCACACTGGCACTGTGGTTCATTGCCAGACTGTAAATACCTTCTTTGCTGCCTGTCAACGAGGAGGTTGTCACTGTATTGTTTGCGGCCGTTAACGCAGTTAGAGTATTTATATCCCACAGAAATATAGCTTTATCCAATCCTGCACTTGCTACTTCTTCTTTATCTTTAGCATATGCTAATGTTCGTACATAATCACGATGAGTTCTTAAAGTTGACATACAAAATCCTTTATGAGCATTCCAAACTTTAACAGTTGTGTCGTTTGATGCAGATATTATATGCTTTCCACCGGCACAAAGAACAATATCATTGACCCAGTCTGCATGGTGTTCCATGCTTTGAACATATGCATCATTAGAATAACAATTCCAAGCTCGAATTATTGAATCTCTTCCAGCAGAATAAATGCGATTTAATTGTGAATCGTAAACGAGAGAATTAATACCAAATCGATTGAGTGGTTCCACTTCATCTCTGATAACATAAGATATGTGGATTTTCTTTTTAGAAAATGAACTACCAGTAGAAACTGATAACGCACGAGAATTCATAAATCTCTGAATAATATGTCTAAAAAAGAATATTTCTTTATAGTAAAAATATTGCTTAATCTTCTGAGTTACAAATTTAAATTTATTAATATATAAAACTTAATGGTAAAATAATACTATATGTAAAAATTATTTAAAAAATAACATTATTTATAATATTTTTTAAATATTTCACCGAAAACATTCGTCAATTCATATATATAAACAAATTTGTTTAATTTTTCGAGTGCCAAACAGATTAATTAATATTATAAAAATAATTAAATTTTTTTTGAAATATTTTAATGGAAAGCAATAAGTTTATATCGTGAATATTTCCTATTTACGAAAGATTTTCCGAGATCAAAAAATATACCATCGTTCTTCTATAAACCTTTGTTGGGCTAGATCGTGCGATTAACAATAGGAATTTTGGGGCACGTAGAATATCCGAAAAACTTGATAAAATGAAAATTTAACGATAAAACATAAGTGATTCGTCAAAACAAAGCTACCGAACATAGAAAAACCACAAATATATTTAAAGTTAATAAAAACATTAAATAAAACAAAAAGAATAAACTAAGACTTGCAAACAGTAAAAACACGAAAAGATCATCAGATAGCAAAAAATATCAACTTAGGCAAGGGATAAGACGGGTATAAAAGGCCATTGTTCAATTAATCAAGGAGATTGAATAAAGAGCAAAAAAATAAATAGAAAACAAACAATTAAAACAAAAAATAAAATCGATTAATTGATTAATTTGAATTTAAATTAAAAAATTGAGAATTAAAATGATCAAAAGCGTAAGCTGGATCAACTCTCATTTGTTGAACAAACTTACAAATTACTATATAAGCCAATGTCTCGGCAGAGCACTTGGCACTTTTTATTATTTCACTTTGTAAATATTTAAATTTTACAATTTCAACTCCATTTTATCTATAATAATATCTATAATAATAAAACCTGCAGAGAATTTGATCGATGAATAGCTAAACAATACCTGAAATTACTCATTAGAATTGATATAGTTTATCGGTGTAACTTTCTATTAAGCACTCTTTTACAACTATGTATAAGTTAATTATTACCATAAACCCGTGTTTTCAATACAAATGATGTAAGCAATGATGAGCCTGAAAAATAGTACTTATGCATAGATGAAATAGACGTTTTCATGATTGAGACTCACCAAAGACACCATTGAGATATGATCACAGGTAGGGTATAATCACCATTCTATTAGAAACAGCGATCAACCATACCCGCATCATTATCCAGATATATTCAAGTACTTTAGTTGCTTTTCAAGAATATGATAACTTAAATGAGTAAGACAAAAGGGTGTGATTATCATTGTTATTATCATCATTCTTATAAATATAACGTCATTGACCAGATTACCCGAAGGTCATCACCTTTATGAATAGGAATTTTATCATTGTTATTTTTTAATTATTATTATTATTATTGTTATCATAGTTATTATTATCATCCTTAACCATACCACCAAGTCAAATATTTAAGTTACGAATACGAGATGAATGAGCTTGAGAATCCCAATAATTTTCTTTTTTTCCAATTAAATACTAAGATAATTTGAGATTAGGAAGATAGAAGGTAGCTAGTAGCCCATGGCAGCACGACTATCCGGGGTCCCCCGGGTGGGGGTGGGGGTTGCTGCCGCCTGTTTCTTTTGCTCATCGATTACGTAAACAATTTTTCTGACTATTGTGAGTGGTCTCGATGGATCCTGGGATTTTCAATATTGTTGAGGATACCTAAATGATAAATATCACAATAAATAAGTAAATAACCTTGGGGAAGATCGTCATGACAAACGGGACAATCTATGGGAACTCAGAAAATAAAACGGAAGTAAAAAAGAAATTAAAAATGAGAAAGATANTGGGCTAAATTATTAAATTAAAGTAATCAATGGGCTCAAATAAGTAAAATAAGAAATGCAATGGTTATATTTTTAAATTAAGTAATCAATGGTCTATAATTTTAAATTAAAGTAATTATTTTTAAATAAGTAAATTAAAGTAAGAATTTTAAATTTATTAACAAAAAGTTTTGAATAATCACCAGCTTTTGAGAAATGAAAATTTTTATGAAATAATTTTCAAAGGCAAAATTAAATACGATTTTTTATTAAATTAATTTCAAAGACAAATTTCAATTAATTTCTACTATATATTATAATAGTAAATAAGGGTTATATTTGGATAATAAGTAAATGAAGGGCTAAATTTTAAAATTAAGTAATAAATTTTGAAAGATGATCAGAATTAGTAGTAATAAATAAAATTAAAGTAAATTAGGTAAATTAAGGTTACATTTTAAATATAAAGAATGATCTATTAGAAGAGAATTTCGATCGTCTCGAGGGCACCTGGTTTACGCCCGCATAGATGAAAGAAGACCAACAAAAATTCCTGGGCTTGAAAAATTATCGAGATGGACTAATAGATTAAAGCAGGGCTCAGAGAAACCTCAACCGGGAACAGACACACCATTTCATTGAGTATACACAAAGGCTGAGTTGCAATCAAGGATCCAACACTTCCATCGCCAAAATTTGGAGGAAAACTATTTCGACGAAGATTCCGAAAACTCAACTTTGATGGCATAATTTCGTAGGATTTATTTTCAATTTTTAACAAATTTAATAGATTTTAGTTTTTTACATTTATATTTATTTATGTTGTTCAATATTCTCAGTAATTTTTCATGATTCTTCAGGATACTTCTTACTTTTTTATGCGATTTTTGATATTCATTTAACATATAAATATGTCTTTTATGCGCGAATTTCTATGGAACGTATCTATCGCATAAGAAAAGAATTAAGAGTTTATGGAAATTTTCAATTTTCTGCAGAACTTCAGTCAGAAATATAAACTCTTGCAAAATCTAGCAAACTATTTGCACAAAATATTCAAATATTTTATATTAGATTTAAGTTAGTTTTTCTTTAAAATCTATCTTCTCAATTCATCTTAATTTTTTTAATTTTCTACCAAATTTACAAAAATAATTTACAAAATTTAATTTATGAAGTATTTTTACAATTATAATTATAATGAAGTTAAACAAATTCAACAATTACATTTGATAATTAATAAAATTTTAACATTTTAAGAATTTTTGAAAAAATTTTAAATTAAATTATTAAAGAATTAGCTCTTGAACATGCGAAATTTTAATTTATATATTTTTTAATTGTAATAAAATTTAGGTTTAGAGTTATGGCTAGTAAGAGGATACCCCTAAATTGTGTATTTTCCCATGTTTACCAGATACATTTTTAATTATTCCCTTGATCTAGCACATTTAATTTACTACTAATAATAAATAAATTTAAAATTTCACCCAGAAAAGCAGATGGCGTTTAATTAGAAATTTCAAAACGTTCTTCATTGACGTGTGAGCCGAGTGATCCATCGCTTAAAGTGTTACATGATACAGATGCACGTAATGGCGATCCATATATCATTTAGATCGACTCAATTGTTAAATCAAGGATCAATATTACTAGCAAGTAATATGTAAAGTAAATAATAGATGGTTTTATCTCAGGGCTTCCATTCCACTTAATAAACACATTATAGCCAACTCCAGTGCGTTTACACTGAAGCGAATGCGAATAAAAATGTATTTGAATATTTAAGCCTGGCACAATATTGATCTCGCTTTAAATACTAAAAGATCAATCACAGATAGTAAGTGTACGCGTTGTAGAGGTAATACAAATATTGCTATTCGTAAGACGGAGGCACCAATATGTTTTTTCATATTTTTAATATTCAAATTTTTAATTGCTATTCAATTTATAATTCAAATTTATACATTTAAAACTTTAATTAACAATAAATCCGATTTTACTGCTTTATATTTTAAAAAATAAACACTTTAAACATTATTTTAATTCAATAAGTTTCATATTAATATTTATCTGACTATAGATCAAAACAATATATAAGTTACATGTTAAATGAACATTTTTAACAATAATTTCCGATTTGTATAATTGAAAATTATTTAAATAATGTTTAAAAACTTAAAAATATTTTTAGCCAATCACTTTTGAGAAAAATAAATTATATCATTAATATTTATGTAATGATCCAATTTTTTTAACATGATTTTTATTAATAAAATGCTTAAAGAAAATGAATGTTTTATTTGTTATTCAATTTTAGATAAGAGCTCATTCATTGGCATTACCACATGCGACCATTTTTATTGCAAATCTTGTTTATTTTACTGGTGCTCGTTAAATTGTTCATGTCCTCTTGATCGCCAAAAGATTGAAGAAGTTTTCTTCTATGAAAATGATTCCATAACTTTGCCAATCTTCGATTTTCTATATAACAAACTGCTAGCTACGAAAGATTCACTAATCGACGACCAAATTGGTAACATTCTGTCAGTTCTTTCTAGATTTCATAACACTATTCAAAAGTTTCAACATATTTTTGATCAAACTGAAAACTTTTTTCAATTAAATAATAATAGCACATTTCAAAGAATAATAAATTCAATCACCTTGGACACCCTTGACAATGATGGGGAATTATTTGACTTGATCAAAGTAGTCTCCGTGGAATTTTTGAATCTCTACCTGAAAGAAAAGTTCAATTTTGAATTCAAGATGGAATTATTCGCATCCTCGATAAATAGTATAGAAGGAATAAAAAAACAATATTTTTCATTAATTTATTTATCAACCAATCAGGAGGAAAGAAATTCCGATGAAAACAGATGCCTAACTCTGCAAGGTATCAATGCGGTTTTTCTCCTCTTCAATAGATGTTATGAAATATTCGCCGAAGTAAAACTCGACATGATTTCCATTAAACATTTCATGACTGTATATAATAATGAAATATTCCATAAAAAATCTCCATCTCTACGCCGGATTAATCTGAGATATTTATTCGAAGTTGCAAAGGAAATCCATTTTTTATTTAAATCACTTCATGGGAAATTAAGTTTTGTTAGATCTTTTATCCTTCTGATCGCGATCAATTGTAACAAACCGCAAGTCATAGATCAATTGGAGAATTCACCAAATAAATGCATCATTTGCTCAGATGACTGGCAGGAACATTTTGACAAGCTGAAAGGCTACGACAAATCGATTTGCCAAAATTGCATGAAATTTATCCATTTCGAAACAAAAAGCGCGAGAAATATTGAAAGTATTCAAAGAGTCCAAATAAATAAAAACCAATTTAAATATTGTCTTCTGATTGGTCAAACGGCCTCTTTTATTTATCATGGCGTTGAAACCGCGTTAGATCTGTTTCGGAACATTTTCAAGAAAAGATCACATTTTGCCAATCTTTCCAATCCAACTTTTCAATCAGAATATGAAAAAGGTTTAAATTTCATTTACAAATTGCAAAATCAAAGACTCAATCTGCTAGTTGTTGAAAACTATTTTCATGGTTGCCATTTTGTGCCGGAATCGATAAATGACTTTGAAGAAATCCTTGACATTTTAGGAAACTTCCTAAACGATTTCAATAACTATTTGAGTGAGATGAAAGCCAAAGAACGAAATAAAATTGCGAATAAAATCCATCACAAGAGTCACAAGAATGATTTCAAGCGTGAAATATGTGAGGAAATAACAAATTTTATGGAACGCATTAAACAATTGTTGAAAGATGTAAGAGTTTGTATAAGTATAGCTGTACAGAGACAAATGGACAGTTCAATCTCTGATACCTTTTATGAGCTTGAACTATTCATTAAAAATCTTTTTTATAAGGAAAATGTTTTTATCAGTGAAATATATTCATTATAGTTCTAAATAAATTTTTTTTTCTTTTTTTTCATTTTTTTCTTTTTATTATTATTTTTGCATATTCGAAATAAAAAAGATTTACAATTAAGGATTTCAATCGTATATAATTTTTAATATTTTTTACATATTTTCAAGACAACACTTCAGAAATCAGCTGACATTCAATTAAATCCATGACATTAAATAATGACTTACAGTATAGATGGGTAGAGAAATTCACTATTGGAAGACAAATAAACACCTGGAAACAAGCACGGTTCACAAAACTTTTATCATAAAAATTATTATTAAAGAATTGTAAAACAATCAAATATAGATAATTGTGAATATATCTCTGATGCTAACCCATTTTAAACCCCGCCTAGAGAGTATTTAGTAAAATTAGAAATTGAGAAAGGGTTTCCTCGTGGATTTAGCAGAATGAGATTCAGTGCTAGATTTTATGCAATATGCCTACATGAAAAAGGTTCTACTCTAAATGCACGATGAAATAAAAAGTTTTTAAAAAGGTTTTGTCTATATTAAAATTAATTTATAAATGCCTTACTTCTTTTTTATAATAAAATCTAAAACATATTTTAAAATGGTGTAAACGTGTTTTTACGGATGTCTAACATTAAAATAATATAAAAATTACAAGCTTTGTGATATTTAGTAAAAATCCCAATAGTAGACCAGTTTCGAGCTTGTAATGTTTATATTATTTTAATGTTAGACATCCGTAAAAATAATTTTACACCATTACAAGTTTAAAATGCTAAAGGTTTACGAATGCACTTGTAAACAGTTTCTGTGTATAGACGGTGTCTCCAGAGGTGAATATGATTTTTCATACATCATGTTTATTATTGTTTCTGTGATTTAGCTAATTTACAAGTGATGTGATTTCCAGTGTAGCAGGGAAAGTATGCAATAGAGTTGAATCAGCAATATTGTATACTTACCTGGCGCGAAGAAAAATCTTCTGGTCTCCTGCATAGTACTGATGAGAGCCAAAAGCTCGAAACTTGTCTACTATTGGGATTTGCACTGGGTGTCACAAAGCTTGTAATGTTTATAATATTTTAAAATAATTTTATTAAATAAAACTTAACATTAAAAATTACCGTTAATATTAAAATTAAGACTAAGTGCAATTGACTGGATTTTATTAAATTTCACTTTCGCCATTATTAAACTTTACATATAGACTTGCAACTTTTTCAGAGACTTCGATATGTTATTTATTTCTTTATAGATAAAAACCAAGACTATTTTATTAACAATTTTTTGATTGTGAAAAGTAATTACCAAGATATATGATCAAAGTTTGTATTGATCGGAAATGAGATTGATAAATTCATTTTGACTTTCAGGTACCAGATAATGGGCCAGAGTATCAGCATTCTGAATGCGTCGTAAGTGTTCTGCCATTATGGAATCGAACTTTGCAAGAAATTGCACTTCGCCAAGAAAATTTTCGTTACTATAAACTTAGAGCCTATCGGAATTCCAACAAAAAGCCATATTTCTCTCTGTTAAAAACTGTACAACTGCGATGATGCGTTTTAACACGGTACGGTAATGAGCTCTGTCTTTTTCCACTAGAGCAAGCGTCTGGTTGTCAAAATTTGAACCGGTTTTAATGCATAATTCAAGCTCCTTCGAGTTTATCAAATTGCAGCAAAAGCAGTATACCACATCCTGTTGTTTGGAATACACAAGCCACTTTCATATTATTGTTTATCCATTTGGCAGCGTCTTAGAATAGAAGTTCGGATTAAATCAGCGGTTTCCTTTTGCTGTGTGTGTTTGGGAAATTTGTGATGTTTTACCTGTACAGCTCCAAGTTTCACAATCTCAATACGCAAAGCATCTGATATATTTTCTGGCCTAGATACGGGGTCAGTACCGGGAGTAGTAACTTCATTAGAATAAAAATTAGAATTTATTGCTTTCTGTATTTGAAATTTGTGTCTTTCATTGTAACTTTAAAATATTTCAATTTTTTTATTTTAATTTTCAATAATCCTTTCAACGAGATGTTGTATTATTTTAAAGTGGCTCAGTTGACTACAATTATTCTTTCGTATAATGTTATTTTCATTGAAAACTTACCAATTTTTCTTTGATGAATGCTTAAAAGTTATCAAGTTTTCATAATTATGGGTTGAAATTTAGTTTAAAAATATATTTAATTTCTAACACGAAAAATAATATATTTATTTAAAAAACATTTGAAAAATTACACTGAAGAAATAACATTTGTATTATTCTCACAACATTTTTAGTTGGTTAATCTGTTATTGTGTACAGGATTTTATGTATACACTACAGTGCTTAGTTAATAGAAATGGTTGCCACTTACTTAATGGATATAAGTGGTTGCTTAGTTGTTAGTAACCGGTTGCTAGTACCTAGCTGTTGTTATATGGTTGTTGGTTGAATTATTATTATTATTATTATTATTATTATTATTATTATTATTATTATTATTATTATTATTATTATTATTATTATTATCATTATTATTATTATTATTATTACTATTATTATTATTCACAAATATTAATTTTATTCAAATTTGCTTCAAAATATACATTTGAAAAATATATCATAAAATTTATATTAAAATTTATCTTTGTTAATTATTTCTTATACAATGGTCAAGTGCGACTTTATCACTTTCTATTTGCTTGAAGTTTCTCTAGAAGGAAATTCAGAGGGTTTCAATTCTATGGACGGAATCTGTTTTAAGATTTCATTTTCAAAAAGAAAAACTAATAAATTCTTAAAAAATAAAATAAATAACACTAGAAATATGATTTCTAAAGTGGTGGTTAGTGAGACTTACATTATTTAATTGGGGGTAAAAAAATGTCAAAGATAGAATGAAAGTAATGGTACGTCCAGCTGATTGGCGTCTTTTAACTATTGGAATGAAAAATACGCCGCTAATTTTGCCGATAAAGAATATTCTAGCAAATTCTTAAAATATCTTGGATTTACATTTGAGGATTTTACTGAGACATCAATATATAGATGATCATTTAATAATCATAAATAACATTCGCCTATTCGATCTATTACCAACGTTGTCTATTCAACAGGTGTCAAGTGGTAGGGAAAACAGAAACGTTTGATTTTGGTTGTCTGTAACCCACAAAATGATAATTTTTGCTATTATTAAGGAAACCTCATTTTCTATATTTAATTTTACCTATAATGGTTTTTATATTTATTCAGAAAGTATTTATACATATTTACTCATTTATTATAACATATCACTCAAAGCACCAAGAAAAGTAAAAAACTATTAACAAAAAATATATTCAAATCTCAAATGAATTAATATGATTGATAAAACTATCTTTCTTTTGATAAATCTTTGCAACAAATTCCCTTAGTTTATCCAATTTATTAAAAATCGAGATGTCTATATCATTATTTACAGATATACTTATTATATTGTAAATGTCTGTACACAAAAGTCCCATGAAGTCCATGAAATCATGTACTTTCTGTAGCGTTTCTTTCTTGAAATCATACCCAATGTTCATATTTGGATAAATTATTTTATATTTTATATTTTCATAACTGAGTAACAGATAATAATTCTTTTATTCAGACATTATTAAAATATATAATTATTCTAAAACCAGTTTATTATTAAGAAAGAAAATTCAATATAAATCGTTTTATCGAAAGTTATCGTTTAATAATATTTTTAATAATTTTTTGACAAATTTTAAATTAAAAATTTTTTAATTTATATTAAATATCAATAATAATTTTTCTTATTTTTTAAAAATTCGCTGAAAAATTGTGTTTTTATGTTTAAATTATAATTATATTTTTTTCGCATTTACACGATTTATGAATTTTCTCATCTAAGGTTTCAATTATAATTAAAATTATATTTTTTAAAAAATTAGAGTGAAAATATTTCAATATTCAAAATTTAAATTTTCTATTTTTAAAAATATTATTTTAGGAAAAGTGTTCAATGAAATCAAAAATTTTTCAAATTCAAAATTATTTTTAATTTATATTAAATTTCTAGTAAAAGTTCTAGATTTTCATTAAAAAGTAGAGTTTTCGTAATCACCAACAATTTATATTGTGTTATGCAACGTACAATTAAATCGATTGACATTTGGTCTTTGATATTATATCATAACTTTCGATTAGTGGTGATGAAATTCGCATGAGCGTAGTGATGAAATAGTAAAAAGAAATTCAAGGGAGATATTAGAGGAATTGAATGACGCGTTATATATTATAAATGAAGACGAAATCAGTGANATGACGCGTTATATATTATAAATGAAGACGAAATCAGTGACAATTTACAACTGATTGAGAAATCAGAATTCGACGAAAATGATAAACTAGAAATAGTAAATGCAATACGACCGTATTTATGCATAAAAACCAGATATGCCAATATGTTAACAGGTTTATTGCGAAGATAGGGCAAGGATTTCAGGAAGGCAAGAGTAGAATTAAAGCCATTTTTGATAAAATTGGACTATGAAGCCTATGGAAAAAATGGAATATATAGACAAGCATTAGTGTACAAAGGTCCGAAAGTTACGGATGAGAGCTACTGAAACGATGGGGTAAGATGGAATTATTATAGTAATGTATATAGATGAAGAACTCGACGATGATGAATATTTATATGCTTGGATGTATACCACAAGAGCTGGATGAAAATGGATATTAGACGGGCAGGATATTTAGTGATCCATTTAGTAGTAGTAAAAATAGCGAGTTTAGAAGTAAATAATGAGTCTGGCATGGAGGAACAAATTTTTTGTGGATGTATACCTCAAGAGCGGGTATAAATTCATTAAACTCAATGAATTTTAAACAACCTAAATTGACATTATTTAAATAAATCGGTAATTATTATTATTTTATTTATACAGCTACTGAGTGGGTCAGTATCCTTTGAGTACTCCATCTCAACCCTAGCTTTAAAAGTAAATTAATTTCAAATTTTGATTATAACTATTTTTGACAAAAAATAGAACAAGAACAATGGGTNTTGACAAAAAATAGAACAAGAACAATGGGTAAGATTTACCTAAGTTACTTAGGCTAAGTAAGTAGTTAGTAGCGTACTGCAGCACGACCATCCAATGTACCCCCTACCCCTAGTACTCCAGCGGGGTAATGGCTGTGAAATGAAAGATGATTATGCTCCAGTGGCCACATGGTATTTTTCTGACTACAGTGAGGGGATCTCCATGGGTCCAGGATATTTTTAAATACAATATCAGCCTACACTAAAATAGCCAAGGATTTTTCTGACTATAGTGAAGGGGTTTCCATAGTCCTGGCATTTTCAATACAAATATCAGTTTACACTAAAAAAAGCCAAGATATTTCTCCATGGTGCTGGTAATTTCTATACAAAATCCGATTATCTGGTTTAGAGAAAAATAAGTTTGTTTTGGTTGAAATGTTTTCTGAATTGAATCATTTGTAACTACTAGAGATTCTGAAGGCGTTGTAAAATTTGAATCATCAGTATCAGTGACTGTGAGAAATGGAGAATTTGAGAAACTGAAATCCATAAGCGAACTGAACGTACTTCGAATGTCTTCTTTTAATTCTTCCAGTCGATTGTCATTTGTGTTTAATTCATTATATAGATCTTCTACAGAACGCAAATAATGAAAAACATTTTTCCATTTCTTTTGAAAATTTTGTAATATTGTTGACATTTAATCATCTTTATCTGATAGAGAATTAATAAGATTTTATATTCCTCATTAGTATCGAAAACGTTATCTTTAAAGTCTGATACCATTAAAATATGCTGGATAAATCTTTTCACGATCCACAAGTATCCACCAGATAAACATTTTG
>CAUHTR010002041.1:0-65742 GCA_959609185.1 Schmidtea polychroa
TTATCTTACTTTTTAAATATTTTTTTTGTTTTTCGAAACAGAGATGTATTCAACTCGTAAATAATTCACCTCAAATTAAAAAACTATAAAAGTAAATAAAAAATAAAAACTTATTAATTTTGTTAACTATTAGCACTATACTATGTACATTTTAATCTAATAACAAAATTTTTTCATAAAATATTTTGTGAATTTTTTTCGAAGTAGAATTTTTGTACCTGTAAAAAATTCAAATCGTGTAAAAACAGGATTTTTTATATTTCTTCAACCGTGTTATTTCAAAATCGTTCAAAAAAAGACAGTGTAAAAACAGGATTGGGTGTATTATTGTTTGTTTGTCATATTTTCGTTATTTTATAATCCTGTGAATTCATGAATTCGAATTATAAAAAAATTAAAAAACAAATAAATATGAATTTATTTTTAGAAATTGAGACAGATGTTATTAATCTTTTAAACTAATTTAATTATAATTCTTCGAGTCATGAAAATCATCAATTGCAGTCATCATAAAAGTTATTCTGGAAATAATGAAGAAGACTTTACTTAATAGGTTGATGTTTTCGTTCAATTATAAAATCGGATGAAATTTTCCATTTTTTTCAGTTGATTTAATAATTTATATATTTTTATAAATTTTATATATATATATATATATATATATATATATATATATATATATATATATATATATATATATATATATATATGTTTATAAATTAATGAATTTTTACTTAATTCTTTAAAGTCGAATGGTTAAATTTTATGCTAATGCATAAATAAAATTTTGTAAATATTATATTTTGGTTACTGTAAATATTCTTTGATAATTTTGTGAGAAAGTGAGGGGTGGCCAATCTGTTAATTTACTTTAATTATCACAAATGTAAGTGGAGCTATTCTATTATGAACCATATTTGTGATATATATTAAATATCACTTCTTGTTGTATTGTAGTCTTATTTTCTTAAACCTTGGTTTTAAAAATTCAATTTTTTTAATTATTATTATAGATCAAAAATTAATTTTCCTATGTATAGTATATTTTCGCAATTTAGAATTATTAATACCCTATTTTCAAATTGAATCTGCTGTAAGTAGACTATTTGTACATCATATTCACGTGACATTGGTGTAGTTTTATACGGGCTGAAATAATATCAAAGTGCAAATATTGTAGGATTTTAATGGATGCAATTAGATTTAGATGTATTAATCCCGTTAATCTGACTATATGCCAATAACACGTGTGTGTGCGTGTGCTTGCATCTGGTAATGTACACATTTTTCTGCTTATTGCAGATTTAATTTGGAAATGGTCTATCACCTATATTGTGCCTCTAGTATATGTATTATAAGAACGTTTTTCAAATTTCACCAGTGATTTCTTTTCAATTGACATTGTATTTATTTAAAAAGCTTGACTATGAATCAGTAAATATATCAAAAACATAGATATATTTACTGATTCATAATCAAGCTTTTTTAATAAATACAATCTCTAGTAAATGTGTTCTGTTTTTTGGGTACAATTGATAAAAATGTTTTCCGTCTGTTTATTTTGACAGAAAATAAACCAATAAGTTAAGTTACATTTCATGTGTTTTAAGAATAAATTAATTATTCAATAAATTATTATAAAATAATTAATTAAATAATAAAATTCATGAAATTTGTTTGTCAAAATATTCACCTCATTATTTAACGCAAATTTATATTTTCTGGATTAATTAACTCTATTTTGTACACTATTTTGTTTCAAATTAATATTATGTGACATTTACATGAAATTTTATCGTTTAGATCATGATGTTAAAAATGTTTATTTGAATTTGAGTTTCCATTTTGAATTTGTTTTTATTTACGATGATTTCATATTAACTATCTATCAGTAAAAGTTAAATTCAAATTTTTATTTTTGATTAAAAACAAATTTCTATTTCGTTAAATGAAAATGAAACTATAATTTCTTAAGGATAATTACAAATTTTCGGCAGTTCTTATGAAGTGCTAGTCAGCCAATATTAATTTTTTCTACTTTGTATAGAAATCAAATTATAATTTAGATTAGTTTTAATGGTGATTATCTATATTGCTCTCTTTAGTTTTTTCAACTAGTACCGTTTACAAACTGACTTCTTGGTGGGATTCAGGACCCTTCAAAATTACATAATTTCATGTCAAAAAATATCAAATTGTGCAAAATTGATTAGAACTCTTCCAACATTCAGCTTTCAAAGATCTTAATAGTTTTTTTGAAATCATTAAAATACTAACTAATAAAGTAAATCAATTTTTTTTTCATTTTTCGCTCTGCAGGTTAATTGACTATTAGTGGATTTATGATTATTCTTAAGTAAATTTCCATATTTTTTTATTTTAAAACGTTAAATAGTAAATTCAATAAATACAAATGCTTCATATTATTTAATAAAAAATATTTAAAAACATGATTAAAAGTCTGGAAAGATATATATTATAAGGAAAATATTTCCATGAGAAAAAAAACTGAGTAGAAATTAAATCACGCATTAATATCCGCTTATTCTTTTGAAAAGAATTTTGATTAAAACTTTATATTTTATACTTGTTTAGAATCATGCCACAATGTTTGCTCAAACCGAAAACCGTCGCCATTCCAGCTCCCTTACAAAAAGTAACTATTTCATAATAATAATAATAACAATAACAATAATAATAATAATATTAATAATAATAATAATAATAATAATAATAATAATAATAATAATAATAATAATAATAATAATAATAATAATAATAATAATAATAATAATAATAATAATAATAATAATAATAATGGTGTAAAATATTTTTTATGGATGTCTAACATTAAAATAATATAAACATTACAAGCTTTGTGATACCCAGTGCAAATCCCAATAGTAGACTAAATGCTAAAGGTTTACGGATGCACTTGTAAACAGTTTCTGTGTATAGACGGTGTATAGAATGTGATTTTTCATACGCCATGTTTACAAGTTTGCAGATATTTTTTCTGTGATTTAGCTAATTTGCAAATGATGTGATTTCCAGTGAACCAGGGAAAGTATGCAATAGAGTTGAATCAGCAATATTGTATACTTACCTGGCACGAAGAGAAATCTTCGCGTCTCCTGCATAGTACTGATGACAGCCAAAAGCTCGAAACTAGTCTACTATTGGGAATTGCACTGGGTATCACAAAGCTTGTAATGTTTATATAATAATAATAATAATAATAATAATAATAATAATAATAATAATAATAAACGTGATTCACATAAATAGGTAAGCTTTTTCTGCCGTGTTTAATAATTTAAAGATGAACCAAATATTTAATAATTAGTTGATCTTTCTATTGAAAATTTCTTTTCCTTCTGTTTTTCTTCTATTCTATTTTTTCAAAAAGCTAAAAACTAATCAAGGTTTTAAAATGACAAAAAATATATCGAATAAAATGCCTCGATGTTTAATTTTAGTTCATATAATAAAAACAAAATTTTAATTGAGATGTTTTATGTTTAAAATAATAACTTAATTATTCAATGGAATGTAAAAATTATAGAAATTAATAGAAATAATAAAAATCTAATTTTTGGTATCCGGACGTTTCATCGCTGGACTGTTTATCATCGTGATACATTAATTTCCTTTGGGTATATCTTACTATACATATTACTATGTTAAAATAAAGTAAATAGACAAATTAATAGAAATTCCAAAGAAAAACCTCTATTATTTATTTATTATTTTATTTTTATTATTTATTTATTATTATCCTGTGATGAACAGTCATCTTGATGAATCGTCCGCCTGATGAACGGTCCGGCGATGAAACGTCCTAGAATCTAATTTTTTCCATACAAATTTTCCAATTTTATTAATTTGGACATTTTGGTTGGGTTTTCAAAATTGTATGTGTTCAATGATTTCACAACAATTGCTATATAGGGTGATGATAGCTATGTCCTATTTTTCTTTAATTTCTTGTCCTGACTTTAAAATTCAATAATAGCATCACTTATTTCTTTTCTTACCATTTCCATATTAAATCTGTTAAGAGCAGATACAAAATGAGTCATATTTGCGTAACATATTTTAGGTAATTAAGAATGTATTTGTAAATAAATTAGATGAGACATTTGAAAATAAGCATGTAATATCAATCATTCGTTAAAATTATCAAATACAGATTTAATTAATTTATTGGATTCAAACTTTTATTTTATATTCAAACTCATCCCAAAATTTTCTAATTATTTCTCTATTAATCGTGCATTCAGATCAAAGTTGAATTATAATTGGAAATTGACTCTTCAAATTTAACACCAGCAATTTTTAAACTTTTAAGAATAATACCTATTTATTTTTGAGTTCTGTTAAAAATACTAAATATTAAAATTCACATAAGAAAAGCAGTGCCGAAAATTCGTGAATATGAAAAACATCGATATAGTTACTGATAATCTTCAAGCTTTTTAATAAATACAATGGAAAATAAATCAGTGGTGAACTTTGAAAAAAAAGTTCTTATAATACTAAATATTATATAAATATATAGAAAAATATAGAAAATTGCGTTAGTTGGTTGTGAAAATGTTCGAATATTTTCATTGTCAAAATTAAAAATACTTGTTTTTCAAAATTAATTAAACATTCTCAAGGTCTGTCATTAAACATTTTGCTGGTTGATGGTTATTTATTGATATATTTTTGTTAACAGTCTTCTAACATCTTGGTCAAGAGCTATTTAAAATGATTTTAGATTACTAAAATTTGTAATAAAATGCGATGATATGATATCGTGCGTCTTTATTTACTTTGATTATACAATTGAAATGATACCGTTTTAAGGAAGGCAAACAAGAGTAAATTCAGAAGTTATACATGATCACATAACGCAGGTTTTGGGTAAGACTATCAAAATTCTTTCCGGCATATATATTTGCATGGCGCCTAGATATATGCTATTAGCCGTATGCAACTGCCAAATATAATAATTATTTTTTAATGTTATTTTGTGTTATGCTATTTCAATTTTAACAGCAAAGCTACGACACTGTATGTATAATGTGTTTAATTTTTTGTTTTAGTTGATTTTTGTTTGTTTTTGTATAATTATTTTCATATTTTGCATATGCTTACTTAATTTAAAATTCTTATTAATAATGTATGGATTGGTGACCGGGGTACACGACTGATGGCCATGTAGCCAATTGTTTGAGCTTTTAATGAGTTTTTGTGCTTTGTTTCTTTTATTATTAATTTAATATTTTCTCTTAATGCAAAGGTATTAAGCAAATTATTTTTCAATCAGTTTTAATTAATACGTCTGCTCCTCCGATTTCTTTAAAAATGCAATTTTTTTAATTTGACTTGCGTTGTCACTCGCTTTATAGCTAAATAATACATCAGTTAATACAATGAAGAATACATATTAAATACCCAATAAATACTGTAATTTCTAAACAATTATTCTTGATAAACATACATATTAGAAGCTGCTAGGACATCTTCTAAATTATTTTTTAAATCATGTTCAAAAGATAACGTGATAATTCCAAGTATTTATTTATTAAAATGTAAATTTTTCAATTTAATATTTTTAATATTTTGAATAAAATATTTTCAAAAAATTTATTAAAATTTTCGATATTTAAAATGTATTTATTTATAAATTATTTAAGATTATTTATTTTAAAAACTTATTTTAAATTTCCATTATTTATCATTTAAAATTATCTTAATAAATTATTGAAATATTCAATTCTCAGCTGAAAACACCTCACAATACGAAAATCTGAATAGACCATATTTTTAGATAAATAGAAGACAACAAGACTGAAAAGAGAAACTCATATATTAAATACATTTTTAACGCAATTTAGCTTAAGCTTATTTCTGTGATAATTTTTTGATAATAATAAAAATACCAAGTCGAAAATGTAATTAAATGGAATAATTTCATTTTATATATTTGAAAATGTTCTTTTTTGTTGGAAATTCCTAAATTTTGGAATTATGAGTTTATAATACGAATTTTAAAATTTATAAAAATATAGGCATTCCTTATTATATACACAGAGATTTTATTATTCATAAATAAAATAATTTTCTTTCGTTTACATAAAATCAGATATTTCCTAATTAGTATTAATAGTTTTTTTTCAGGAATAGGAATATTTACTTTATATAATGATTATACCTAATGTTTACTATAGGTGTATCGTTTTTAGCCATGGAAGCAGGACTTTAGTCCCTCCCGTCAATTACCCCTCTCCTATTACCCCTTCATCATTTACACCCACCAATTACCCCTCCAATCATTTATCTATATTTTTAACTATATATAATAATAATATACACCGTTTAAGAACCGCTGATTTAGACTATTGGAATACTAATGCATGACATCATTTTTTAGTTCAAAATCAAAAATAATTAAACCATTTTTTAATTGTTATATGATTGTGTAATTATTACTGAATCTGTTAATAGATCAATTTTATGGAACGTGTTTAGTGATGACAATGACAGTTGAGCTGTCGAAATATATTGCAAAAATTTCTTTTTAAAATAGTGTTCTTTTATTTGTATCTTAAATTTGGAGATTATAACATCGAAGTAAAATGGGTTTTTTGATATGTTGTAATGAACTCGGTGAGGATTATTCGAACTTTCAGTTCGTTTAAGAATTGTTACAAATTGAACGGTAGAATTATCTAAGAGTTTGGGTTTAACCACTGTAAGAATCTGATTTCAATTCTGAAACGTTTTATATCAGTTAGGTTAGCGACCGTTTGTTTCTTTATCTTTATTATATATAATATACACAATTAAACAAACAAATCACTTTCAAAATATCTCCTCGAAATTATCAAGACAAAGTATAAATTTATATTGCAAATATTATCGTAATAAAACCCCTAAAAATATTAATGATGATTAATATAATTATGCATGTAGCAAAAATAAACAAGATGCCAGAAGTTCCTGAAACAGAAGAGATCGGTGTCATTGATATATTGCTTGAAGACTATCATAAATGGTCGTTTGATATTTTAAAATTGGAAGAACTATCTGAAAATAAGTAAGTACCAGTTTGATTTTGAAATATCTAATATAAATATTATTTTGAAACTCTAATTATATAAGTTAAAACACTTGAGTTCATCTTAAGATTTATTAACTAAATTACATATTTGTACACTAAAGTTGATTGACATTCGGTTTTTGACCTTTGATGCAATATCATAACTAATGTATACACCCGTTTGCAGTGAACAAACACATCTATAATGTAAAAATAAAATCAATACGTGCATATTATATAAATTTACAAACTTACTTGTTTGTTGATTTTTAGAGTTGCAATGAACAAACGCATTTAATATAGAAAGTGAGAAAGTTGTAAAAAAAATAAACTCACGCACACAAACACAACACATATTAAAAAATGCATGCAAATTTTCGATATGTAGAATCGTTGTAATGAGTAAACGCACTATAATAAATCATTTACAGACATTTTTAGAAAAAAATGACCGAATAAATTTTGACGAAAATTCCGAAAAATCAACTTTCCGTAGTATAGATGACAAAGACATTGTTTCGTAAGATTTATCTTAAATTTTTAATAAATTTAATATTAGTTTTCTTAATAGGACATGACAAATTAGACTAATTAATGCCTTTAAAAATGTTTATTTATAGTTACAAATATACCTGGCTTACATTATATCGAAATAATTCCAAATAACTTCATAAAAATCCTAAAAAATCCTGAAATTTAATTTAAGAAGTTGAAAAAAAGTAATATTTAAGAGCTTGAATAATGATCTCATATATATATATATATGGATCAAAATTCAAGTCTTAAAATTTACTTTAAATAAAAAAAATTACTTGAAATTCATTTCTAAAATAGCTAAAATAGTTAAACATAAATTAACTATTGCAACAGAAATATTTTGTAATTACATACTGTAGTGACGCATCCATAATTGGTTGTGCACACTAACCCATATTATAGATGCGTTTATTCACTGCAAACGGGGGTATACTGACAAACTGTATATTTCCTACCTCATAATTTTAATTTTAGTTTGATTGGTAGATATTTTTCCACTTACAAAGAAATATATGTTTATCTTACAACAAGTTTTGAGTTTTTGGTCCAAAGGTGACAATATTCGGATTCTACCTACAAAATTACTAAAAACATGGTTTTTGAAACTCTATATTTCAATATATTTTAGATATAATTACGTTATCTCTTTAATCCGAAGTTAATGAATAGATAAGAATTTATATTGAAATAAGGAAATAACACTAGATTTGACATATCAATAGTTTTTAAATTAACCCTATTCCCGTGATCGGATCGATCTGAAATTTGCTTAGCATTCAGTGTTCTCGAAAACAAATCTCGCCAAATTTCAGCTCAATCCGATCACGGAAAGTAGGTTAATTTGACCTAACAAAATTTGCGTAGCACGTACAAACATGTATACATCAGCGAAGTTTATATTGAGAGTAAAGAATTAACTATTTTTATATGACAACAAGTACTAATTAGTTAACATGTGATTGAAACAGAAAAGATTTAAACATCTTGAGCATTTTATGATTGGTGAATTTTTACAGTTGATGTCATTACAAAATGTCCTGTAAATTTGAAAAGGACATCGCGAATGTTGTCAAAATATGACCGTTCCATATTTAACAATCCTGATTGTATCCAGCTGTATCAAATCATTTATATAAAAATGGAAGCAGCAAGTAAGAAATGAAGTAAAGATTGCAATTTTAAAATATCTCACCGTGTGATTTTTTTATCCTGAATATAGGCCAGATCATAAAATGTTCTTGCAGATAGAAATAAACATCTAACGGTATATAATTGTATATCAATACTTTCGTTATTCAAATCGACACAGTTTGAATAATGTTCAAGGTGAATAAGCCCAGTCCAAGAATTTATTTTTTTTTTGGATTTCCTATACATGCTACGTGTTTCTACAACACATGCATCATTGAGATAAATAATAAACAATTATATAATCTGATCACTAGATAACTCAATAAAACATGCGGACATTAATTAGACGGGTTTACATAATATAATATATGGGTCAGGTAAATCAAATATCCCAATATAATTACATTACAATGGTCAATTCTGTAAATGATGAAGACTTTATAATTTCTCAGATTATGTTGCTTATTAGTCTAACTTCTCCCTGAATTTCCGCGTCTCGAATTTGGAATGGGAATGTAACGCCTGGACAATTCGAGTGTAAATTCTTCTATTCCAGTTCATGAGAAATATATGAAAATGATTTTGCCTGACCATTGAAATGAATTATTATGTGAATAATTTTATCTTATCTAGATATTTTTGAACATTTTAGCCTATATTTAAAATTGAGATTAATTTTTCTTGCGGCTGGAATATTTTTTTAATTTATCTTTATAAATCTGTCAGTTTAAACATTAAATTTCTCATTTTAACTATTAGTTTGTTTCTCATAATATATAAGATTAATTGGCATATGGTACAAATTGCTTCCATTTCTCTAATCAAAGTTAATTAATTTTTGTTATGTGAATTACGCTTTTAATTAAAATGGTAATCTACATGACTTGTTACAATACTTTGAGATTTTATGCGGCAATCCGCATAATTATCTCTAAATACATCCTTTCAAAACGTATCTGCTATAAGTAGAAGAATGTGTACACTGACTGATGCAATTACACATACTTATTAGTGGCATACAGTATATATTACATCCGGATCTATTCGCAACCATTAAAATTGAAAACCACATTACACAATGTTAAGTTATTTGCGCATTTTTATAATGTCAACCCTTATAACACCGCAAAAGTATGACTTGAGCTTATAGTATATTCAATTTGGAAATGGTGTATATTTATTGTCTGAAAGTTTAGTGTTTAGTTTGACTTAGATTGTGTAATTACATTGTGATTTGTAAGTTATTTAGTCAACTGGTGTTAGAGGCCGGTACTAATGCTATTTTTATTTTCGCTTCGAGTTTTTTACTAAATATTGAATAATTCCATTGTTCTATAATTAAATGTTTGAATTCTGGTTGTTTTGTAAAATTACGATTCCGTTTTAGTGTAACCGGAAATCAATGCTTTTTTCACAAGTGTTACTTGAAATGCATTTCAACAAAAATATATAATTAAAATTGTCTAAATATTTATAAATAGCTCATAAACAATATTTTAAATATCATATTATTCATATTATCAAAAAGCATAAATTGTGCGAAAGTTCAAGAAAATATTAAAAATTATTGGAAAACTTATTAAAGCTGATAGAAAATATCCTTAGATATAAAATGGATAAAGAAACTTTTTGAAGTTCCTATTATTTTTCACATTCGATGACAAAGAGATGAAATATAATTTAAATATTTAAGATTTGAAACCTTTAAAATGATGAAATCTCGATTGAAAAAATATTAAAAAAACAACAAAGTAGTCCTCAGCAATAGCTAAAGGGTCATTCTTAGATAAAAATAAGTTAAAGATAAAATAATTTTAACCTCTTAAGTGGTTTATTTCGTCAAACGAAATGCATAGTGTTACAAAAAATAAAATAATATTTTATTGGATGATATTTATTAAGATAATATGTTAACAGAAGTAATATTTATGATATATTTTTATTCGTCTTATGCGTTTTGTAATGCATATGTTGATGACGTATATATCCGTCATAGCCACTTAAGAGGTTAATGGCTGAGGTGCAGAGTTGAACAAGTCCTATAAATAGCTCTATGGCTCTGTTATTGTGCTTGATGAAATTTTTATCATGCATCCGATATTTGACCAAAATAATTTAAATTCAGTGAATAATGGTAGTGAAAGTTCTAAATTTGGTGGAAATATAAATGAGAAGGAGTCTATCGATCTTTATTTACAAATTAAACATGTATTTGTATTTCATTTAGAATATAAATTCCTTCAGTTTAGAAAAAAATAATTAAATATTTAGCATAACCTTCAATTTATATAAGACCCCCTTCGCATTACATTTTCCAACTCCTAATTGTTTTTGTTTCAATTATCTTTCGATTTTATAAATGCTTAGAAAATAAAATATAATAAATATAAAATCTACAATCAGAATAATAAATAAAAAACATTAAAGTAATTTCAAAGGTCAACAGTAAGTAAATAAACAAATTTTATTTGTAATAAATTTCTTTTCATATGTTAAAATAGTTTTTGTTTTAATTGTTTTGACAGATGTTTTTTCAGAAATCAAAATAGTAATTTTGTTATGATTAGAATGATGTTATTCAAAAAAGAAATAGAAAGAATAAATTATTTGAATATTGCAAATGAAAAACCAGCATAATGATAAAGTGATGTGACTTCTAACAGGAGGAAATCACTGCTGACTTAAATTAAATCCATCCATCAAACATTGAAATATTTTATTGTCAGATTAAATTAAATTGAAGTATTTTTTAATCACAATGTTTCCTTTATGTGAAAAGGCGAGAAAACAATTTAATTGAGATTTTTCCCAGTTTTTTAGAAACAAAAACTTATCGATTATTCACTTTTTTTCTGTAAATCTATTCTATTTCTGTTTATTGTGTCAATAAAAGTTATGGGGCTTTATAATCCGAAGGTTCAAGAAATATTTAAAAAAAGTTAAAGGTTGTAAATACGCATTTATAAAAGATAATACAGAACTCCTGGGTTTATATTTTTATGCAAACTCCTTTCAAGTTCTATATGCTTCAATAAATGTTATTCATTCATCAAATTGTCGATTGTCATTTTTACATATTATTGTTTCATTTTCAAGATGCAAAAACTGTGATAGAAAGTGTCAATAGGACAAATCTTTTTTTATTTGACAATAAAAAGGATTTCGATAAGTATATGAGTTACCAATTTTAAAAGTTTATGTGTATATGGTTTAATGTGATCAACGGTGTCGAATTCATAGAGGATGATAGCCCCCCTTACTTATTATAATTGAAAAAGCCTGTAATGTCATAAAAACTGCTGGTTTCATCGATTCGTTTGACAAATGGCAGTGATAAATAACACAAAGAGGTTGCTCCACATTTTCAATTAATGTAAATGTAAATCCCACTGATAAGTATTCGGCAGAATATTTTTGTGTTTTGCACATCAGTGTCTTCTTCGCCTTGGAACATGATGGGATATCATGTTCATCAGAATCAGAATCGTCTCGTTGGTCGTTTTGGCGTTTTGGTAAATTTCAACCATTGATCCATAATTACTAGGAAAACATAAAATTATAATTATAGTACCAAATAACTAATAAAAGTGATTATATTTATAAATTTCTTACCCTTTATTTAAAACAATTACTTTTTTTTCAAATTTAAATGGAAAATCAACGATTTTATTTCGATTTGATTTATGCCAATTTGCAAATCTATTAGAATTTAGAAAAAATAAACCAAAAACTTGAAAAGATTTCCCTATTTTTAAATATAAATGTGACTCATATGCTCGCGGACTCCCAGGAGTCCGCGACCACCGTTTAAGAACCGCTGATTTAGACTATTGGAATACTAATGCATGACATCATTTTTTAGTTCAAAATCAAAAATAATTAAACCATTTTTTAATTGTTGGTTGTTGGCACTAAAACCTAAAATTCCCCCATTATTACTAGATAACCTAGATCCGCCCATGGTGACCAGTCGATTTTAATGAATTGTTGCACATTGTAAATTGAAGTCATTTGAAGTATGGTAATTGGAATATTCATTTACTGATAATTATTACTCCTTTCGTTAGTGGAACAACGTTTTATAAAATAAATATTTGAACTTGGTAGCTAAAACGGTTAAGTAAAAATGCAAATTAGCACGTTGGTCAATTTTGCGTAAATCAATGATTTTCATCATATCAAATCCGTATATTAACACGTATCACTGAACAATTTTTAATATTAACTTTAAAACTTTTTATATTTTAATAGTATTTTCAAAAAATTTAAATTATCTTATTCGTTTCACAAATTTCGTTTTTTCATTTTTGAAGAAACAATATTCTAGCTTGAATCACCATTAAACATGTTTCCCAGTACCTGTATAAACATAATAAAAGATTTATTTTAAATTTTAATCCATAATCTCTATTTTTAGGCCTCTGAGATTTATCGGAATGAAAGTATTTACCAAGTTTGAATTAGGTAGTATTCTCAATATCGATGGGAAATTATTCCAAAATTGGCTCCATGTCATAGAAACTAATTACAACGACAGCAACTGCTATCATAATTCCACTCATGCTGCTGATGTTTTGCAAAGCTCAGTTTGGTTTCTCGAACGAGAGAAAATAAATGTAATTATTAAATTTTTGTTTTATTACACAAAATATTTGTTAATTTATTATTATGCAATATTAATATTGTCAAGGAAATTTTGTGTTATTAGTGTTAAACACCGTGGTGAAAATTTGTGGCTATCGTCAAGCATTTGATCGAACTATTTTTAACTGCAAATAAAAATCTTTATTTATAATCAATAGTGAAAAATAAATACAAAAATTTATTGATTACCTACTGGGCTTTATAAAAAACATGGTTTTTGAAACTCTATATTTCACTATCTTAATTTCGACATATTTTAGATATAATTACGTTATCTCTTTAATTCGAAGTTAATGAATAGATAAGAATTTATATTGAAATAAAGAAATAACACTAGATTTGACATATCAATAGTTTTTAAATTAACCCACTTTCCGTGATTAAATCGATCTGAAATTTTCATAGTATGCAGTGTTCTCGACAACGAATCCTCCGAAATTTCAGCCCAATCCGATCACGGAAAGTAGGTTAATTTGGGCTCACAAAATTTGTGTGGCACATACAAGCATCAGTGAAGTTAATATAGAGTAATAAAAATAGCAATTTTCTGTAGATAGTTCGATTTTAATGGTAATCAAAGTTTAGATGACGTTAGTCAGCTGAGTTAGCCACGTAACTCCCTTTTGTAATGAAAGCATTTACACTCAGTTCCACAACATAATTTTCAAGGGTGACCAAGGCGTCGACCGCGTGACAATTTCTAGTCGCCCGCTTATCTAATATCTACATATCTCTGTCATTCCGGGAATCAGCTGCTAAGTGCACGTGCGACAGAGACGACGCGCTACAAAGCCGAAGTTAGCCTATTATCGACGACAGTCTCTTTCTAAAAGCCGACACGCATACTTATCGTCGAGTATAACCATTCCGTGGGCAGTGGTGTAACATGAGTTGACTTTTAGGTTATAAGAGCTCGCGAGCGACCTTAGCGCAGTTTTACAATTGACACTTCGCTATAATTCGCTACATTTGGTTCTGCATGCAGTGTCATTGCTCATCAGTTGCATTATTTTACCCAGAATGAGTCATCCGACCACAAATTCTAAAAAGCCGAAAATATATTATAATGATAAATGGGAACAGGAATTTTTTTTACGATGAAAAATAATAAATGTATTTGCATTATTTGTCTTTCAATCGTAGCACGTCCTAAAAGGGCCAATATTAAAAGACATTTTAGAACAGTCCATAAACAATTTGAAAATAATTATCCACCTGGGACTGAGTTACGGAAAGCAAAAGTGAAACAATTAATGACATAATTATCTAACCAACAGTCATTTCTTTTGAGATGAAGCACGAAGTCGAAGACAGCCACCATGGCCTCATTCAAGGTAGCTGAAATATTATTAAAACATAAGAACCCCTTTGAAGGCGGCATAATATGGAAGGAGAGTTATATTAAAGCTGGAGAATTTTTATTTCAAAATTTTAATAATAAATTTGAAATAATCGATTTCATTAAAGAAATGTCACTGTCGCGAAACACCGTTATGCGCAGAACAGAAGCGATGAGTAAAAATTTAGAAGAGATTCTGAAAGAAAATATTAATGAATGCAGGCTTCTATCCTTACAATTCGACGAATCAACGGATGTCACTGCTACCGCACTGCTATGTGTATTTATTCGAATGTGTTTTCGTGATATGTCTGTTAGAGAAGAATTGTTAAAAATTTTACCGATGAAGGAACAAACGAGAGGTCAAGATATATATAATTCGTTTAAATTTTTCATCAATAAAACAGAATTTCCAATACATAAACTGGTGTCGATTACGACTGATGGAGCTCCTGTTATGGTTGGGAATCATACTGGGTTCATAACTCTTTGTAAGAATGATGATGATATTCCAAGTTTTACCAACTACCATTGCATTATCCATCAGCAGTCTTTGTGCTCAAAGATATTAAATTCAGACGATGTGATGAATGCCACATTCAAAATAGTTAATTCTATTCGTGGAAGCAGTTTGCAAAGACGCAGATTTAGAGCATTACTAGAGGAATGTGAATCTGATCTCGGGGAATTACTATTACACACAGGTGTAAGGGGGTTAAGCCATGCTTAGTTTTTAAAAAGATTCTTGGATCTTTTACCTGAAATAAGAGTTTATAGCAACTCTTAATAAAACATATCCTCAATTGGAAGATGATAAGTAGGTGTGTGATCTTGCTTTTCTCTCTGATATTACAGGAAACCTAAATGAATTAAATTTGCAACTTCAGGGAAAGATCAAAACATTGACTGACATGGTTAGCGACGTGAATGCATTCAAAGGAAAACTTTCTCTCCTAGAAGCACAATTGAGGCGATGGGACTTTAGACAATTTGAAAATATGGCAGCTAAATCTACAGATAGAAGCTCACAAAAATATGATCAATATGCTAATAAGATGTCTTTGTTACAAAGTGAGTTTGATAGAAGATTTAAAGATATTTCAAAAATAGAAGATATAATATCATTCATGTCATTCCCATTCAATGATGAAATTCAAATAGAAGAAATATCAATAAAATTAAAAGAATTTCTAGATATGGACCAAATACTAGTTGAAAATGAAATCCTTAACTTAAAATGCGACATATTTTTGAAATCAAGAACTTGTTCTCAAAAATGTTATTGGAATTTACTCTGTGAAGAAAAATATCCATGTTTGTGGAGATGTGCGGCATATTTAACGATTTTTTTCGGTTCTACTTACCTCTGCGAAACTACATTTTTTACCATAAATGCAATCAAAACAAAACATCGCTCCCGTTTGACAGATGATCATTTGGCAGCATGTCTACGAATAGCTGTAAGTACATATGAACCGCAATATGATAAACTTGCCGAAAATATGCTATGTCAAGTTTCCAGCGCGTCCTCTGATACGACCTAAATAATACAAGTTCATATTTACAAGCACATTGTTTGCAATAATAAAAATCTCTCTATATATAAAAAAGCTAAGGGTTCCCTCCATCCGAATTTTACTTTTTTTATATTTTTTTTGTTTTTTTTTAATTTGTTTTTTTTTATTTTTTTTTATTCTATTTTTTAAGCCTGGATATTAACTTTAACATTTACCCCACGTTCTAAAGTCAACCTCATGCTCCTGTACTGTAGTTTGATGAACTTTTACCTAAAAAGCACGAAATGAATTATTATTTGCATATCTTTTCAAAAAAGTTCACCCGCCATTGAAAAATCGATTTTGACATAAGTACTACTATGTATTCAAATGTATTTAGAATGTCATAGTCATGTAATACAATAAATTTTCAATACAATAATGACTCAGACCGTTGACCTTGCTCTTGCTTGTTGCACAGAAGGAATCGAAGGTTCAATTTGTCTTTATTTTTGCATGATGAATAAATTTCCTCCATTACTTTGATTGCGCGCTCTGTGTATTGATTACTTCTGGGTATCTGTATTATGGATGGCTCTCGCTTCCAGTGATTTTTCAAAGAGCTTAAAGCTTTTTTGTATGGATTCAGTATTTCAGCCAAGTTATTAAAGTTGTTTTCGTTGTACAGTTGGTCTGTAAACTAATGGTCTGCCCAACCATACGATATAAATCGACAAACTCTCTGCAGAACTGTCCTTGTTGAAGAAATTAAAATGAAGGCCAGGATCGCTAGTATAGCTCTTGAATTTCACCTCGCATTGCTGATGTTGGGTATTTTCTGAAACTTGATCAATGGAAAATGTCCCTTTTCCTCAAAAAATCGGAACACTTGAGTGAGATGAAACAAAAATTTTATATCATCTCTCCAGCCTGATGTTTCGAGAATTACTTCTGTTCCGTTATCAAACTGTGTTTTCAGTTGTTCGTACTCCTTGAACATGTTTTCAATGTTTTCTAATAAAAGTTCATCGATTTATGACACAGGAAATTAATTTTTTTTAGAAAGTCAAAAAGTCATAACCGTAGTGTACATATGAGACCTGTTTTATCTATGGTTGGTACTTGCCAGTATAAAATAACTTAATTTTTGGATGCGATCAGTTTGAATTTAAAAATAGTTTTAAATTTTTGTCTTGTATTGCACAATTAAAGAATATAGAAGAGATTATGATTTTGTTGATGTTTGTAGTTTGTTTAATAATGTACCATTTGTTGAAACAATTGATTTATGTTGCTTATTATGGAATGAAAACAAAACTCCGGTTGGATTGTGTTCTGATCTCGTTTATCAATTTACATGTTATGAATATAATGCTACATACATTGAAGAAACTGGCCGTCAGATTTGTATTCGAACTCTTGAACAATATCAACCGGAGGGATCGACCAATATTATTGAGCACAATAAGTGAATAAATGTATGAATAAAATATGAATAAAATTTTTTAAATATATTTTTAAAGAAAAATTAATAAAATTCTTTTATAAAATCCGTAATATCTATAGTTTTTCCTATCTTGTCTGATGATGATAGGAAAACTACTTAAAACTACTGCAAATGTTTGAATGGTGCTATTGTATAAGTATTTAATAAATTCCATAAAAAATTATACATATTATTGCTGTCATCATGGAATACCTATGATTTACACATGAACTCTTATTTCACAAAATGGAATTCTGTGTCACTGATAAATAAGAAATTTATTCCTTTTTATGGCTTACCTTGTAACTCACTTTTGAAATTGTCGTCACTCTTTTTAAGATTGTTTCGAAAAATAATAAAATTGAACGCCTTAAATTGTCACTAGTTTTCAAAATAGGAAAATTTAAAAATTTTAATGAAGCTTAATGAAGACCCAGTTCTGTTCCAAAGACGTCTGCGAAACCCTTCCATCCTCTTTCAGCCTCTAGAAATAGGTGCATTTGAATTTAAATTAATACTGTTAGTTGTTAATACTGTTTCTAATTCTTTTTATTTTTTTGTAATACATTAATAAATGATTATTTATGAACTTTTCAATTCAAAACAGGAAATATTTGACATATATGATGAAGTGATATCCATTATAGCTGCAATCATTCATGATTTAGGCCATCCAGGACGGACGAACCCATTCTTAATCAATAGCAGTCACAGTTTAGCTATTCTCTACAATGATATGTAAGAAATTGCTTTTTTAGTCATGAAAGAAATATATTGTATAAAATTTATATCTATATTATTATCATTATTATTACAAAAATACAGTTTTTTTATCTGAAATTTTCTTGCAATTTCTTCCATAACTTGTTGGAAATTGTTGAAACTGCCCTTATTTTGGAAAAATTCAATATTATTAAAATTATATTATAAGTATTATAAGTATTTTTATGTTTTTGTAAGAATTAGTTTTTAAGAGTTATTAAAAATTATATAAATTGTGTGCTTAATTAATAGTGCTAATTTTTCATTTATCTAATTACAATATCGCGTATCTTCATTTCTTTCTATTATATATCACATATTAGAAATACTGACGAAAATTCGTGTTAATTAGAAAACAAAATATTGATCTATAGTCTGACAAAATTGTAGATGAAAACATATCTAATGGGGAGAAAATAAAAAAATTTAACAATTTATATAGTTGACAAATAACGGAGCTTGGGTTTGTAAATAAATCACTCTATGTTATATGTCGAGCATTAAAAATTGGAATTTTTGGAATCAACCAAAGATACTTATCTTTTAATAAGTAATGTAACTGAACTGGATCCGAGAATTCAACGTCTATCCTATAATAATTTTGCATTTACTAAATAAATATTATTTACTTAATTAGAAAAAGAGTAAGGAAAAATTTAGTCATTCAATTTAAATGAAAAAATTTTGTGAAAATCCTTTTTATATCAATTTAATTATATACAGGCCCGCCGACAGCAATTCCGGGTCCCTAGACAGTGCATTTCATGGGCTCCTAAACAATTGTTAATCGTACAACGCATTAAATAGCAGATTACGTTTTATTTGGCGTAGTGGCCCGTGGGTGTGTTCTACAGTACACAAATGATACACATGGTTTCAGTTTCAGTAGTCATGGGGAAAAAATATAACAGTTTTTAATTCCAGCATTAAAAAAATTCAAAACTTTATTTAGTTGATTTATGAATATTGATACCGATTTTGATCTTACTACTGGTTGATATTCGTTCAATTTATTCTGATAGAATTTAGATACTTGAACTTTAAACTGATTGTAGTTAAGTCAACTTAAGTGTCAGTAATATTATATATAAATACACAACAAATCGTACCTGGGTCACTGGGAATTTGCACCCCTGCCCCATCTCGGCGGGCCTGATTATACACATGTGCATCAAAATTATCAATAATTGGATACATTTTTTCTCTAATTTTGCTTCAACTTATATTTTCGTAGTGTTATTTCTCGAAAAAGGTATTTTTCAATTCAAATGTAATGAAATTTCAGTTCTTATTTTTATTATTAATTCTGAAAGAAAATTAGAATAATTGGTCAAAATTACGATTTTAAAAATTAAAAATTAGTATTAATAAAAATAAAATCTTGTCAATTAATTTTATTTTATTGCATTATGAAATTCTCTTGTCAATAATTGTTACTGAATCTTATTCTATACCAATGATAACAAACCCTTTTGGTGGGTCAAAATTGAATTGAACTTTTTTTAATAAAACTGAATAATTAAAAGTTAAAAAAATCTTATTTTATCTTGATAAAGGTTGTGGCAAAATATCGTGTACATAATATAAAAAATTTGTTTTGATCTATAATTCTACAAGCATTAATATGAAAATTGAATTTAAAAAAGGTCAAATGTGAAATCTAAAGTTAATTATAATTTTTTCATTGAAAATGTACATACAATTTTATAATGAATAATACAAAAAATAAACATTTAAAAAATTATAGAAAAATTTCATTTTTGTAATAAAAATCCAATAAAAAATTAGCTATTTTATTAGCAGTACCAACCATATATAAACTGGTTTCAAGTTATACCATGTTATAACACGCATTGTTGAAAGCCCATACATTTTGCCGGTTGTGAACCCATTGGGCAAATAGATTTAGCAACTTCTATATTAACACATTTCGATCCGGAGACATAAAAATATGTCTTTTTTTGACTGTCAGCAGAAAGCCAGTAACATAAATAGGGTTTTCGGGCCCGGGCTGTTTGGACGCTGACAAGCGCTTGTAGCCGGCAATTTTTAAAGGTTTGGAATATAATCTAACCTTTTAGGGGTTTAGGCATAACTTTTACAATAGTGAATAGATTTTAATAAAATTTTAAATAATTACTACCAAACAAATAACAAATACAAATGTATAGTAAATTATAAAAACTAGGATTATATATAGATTATATTCCAAACCCTTAAAAATTGCCGACTACAAGTGCTTGTCAGCGTCTGAACACCCCGGACCGAAATGTGTTAATATGTTAATTGAATCACCAAACATATTTTGCAACAAGCTTTTGGAGCTGCGGAAATAATTTTTCTTACAAAACAATTTGGTTCAGATTATTTATTATTTCCAAGGCTAAATTATATCTTTACCTCAATTCCCGTTCTTAATAAGAACCTTTAATGCAATCAGAGTTCGAATGTAAAGATAGTTTTAAAATTGTGTCTTGTATTCCACAGTTAGATTGACAAAATATGGATGAGATTATGGTTTCGTTTGATGTTTGCAGCTTGTTTACTAATGTACCATTGGTTGAAATATTGATGTGTGTATGTTGTTTATTATAGAATGAAAATGTATCCTATCATATTTTGGATGGAAGGAAATTTTGACTAGTATGAGTGTTTATACATTGAATGGTTAAGTAAATAGCAATAATAGTTTGTGTGAGGTCTTAATTTGTGTTGATTACAAACATTTATAGAGGAAAATAAGAAAGAAGTTCGACAATTTAAATTATAGGATTGTTTCTAATTCATGTGAAGTACGCAATAAATTTATTATTAAATTTCAATTGTTTTCAGATCTCGTTTGTCAATTTACATGTAATGGGTTTGAAGATACTACTTGTGATCTCTATGAGGAGTTAAAATTAAAAAGTTAAATTAAAATTATTTCATGATTAAATTTTGTAAAATTAAAAGTGAAACTTAAATTATTTAAAATATATTAGAATTAAAATGGTTTTTGAAATAAAATAAATTTTAATAAAATTGCAATTCAAGTATGAATGTGGTATATTGACGGTATGTTGATATTTTGCTGAAATTAGAATTTATAAAAAGAAAATGTCCCAAGAATATTTGTTTATATAAGCAGATTTAATGAAATATAATTTGAATTTATTTAGTCTTAGTAATTTATTTGATGACAGAAGAATTGAATGTTATAGCTTCTAACAATCTCTATACTCGAGTTCTTGAACACTGTCGATCAAAGGGATTTGTCAATGTTAAGGAGCGCAATAATGCTTGTTTGGGTAAATGAATATTTAATTTTAAGATCTTAATAAAATATGTTAATAATTGTTCGGAAAGTGTAATATGTCAAGTGTTGTTGATAAGATTATTGAATCTGAAAATTAGTGTGCAAAATGCTGTGAACACTCGTGTTTTGAATGTTTTTAAACCGTTTGGATGGTAAATATATGGAATATCCATTGTCGTTATTTTCAAATATATTGAATGATTCAGTTAGATATCTAGTTGTTGTTTAATATCAAAATAAATAATTATTTTATAATTGGTTTGATAAATCTATTATATCCTAGTTGTTGATACCAGTAAGACTGTTGAAATATATCGTAAAACGAATGTTTGAGTAGCGCTTCCTAATAATTAAATCATTGTCATTATTATTTGATTATTTATTTATTAAATTGTTAATTATAATTAATTTAATTATTTTCTCATATGTTATAATAAAAAAACAATCCTATACATTTAAATTTAAAATAATATTTCAAGTTTGTTGATTTTTTAAATATTACAGTTTCACAAATTAGCAAATTCAAAGACACTATCGAAGAATTTTTCTATTTTCACGAATTTAATGTAATCATGTTAATCATTCATGAAATTCATTGTTTATTGTATGGCTATGGATAGTCATCTGGAAATGATTGTCTATTTGTCAAAATATGTCATTAAATTTTATATTTCTAACTGGAGTTTTTTTATGGCATCCAATTTTGACCTAATTTTTTATGGTCGCAACTTATCATTTTCTGTTCAAAAAGAATTAACTGAATCTTTTAAAAATTTTAATAAAAATGTTTAGAACTTAATTTAGAACTTTGTCTATTATCTGTTTTTATTCAGAATTTCGTTTATCTTTATTTCTTTTAGACTTTTGATTACTATTTAATAGGAACGTTTAATTGTTCAAATAGCTCGAATTCATCCTAAAAATTATATATGCGACTTAACTAATTCATTGTATTTTGGGCAATAAAATTCATTGTTTATTCAGTATTTGACATTTGTAGTTTCATACTTGTATGAAAGAAATAAAAATAAACGAGAATTTTTTTTGATAAATAATTGATAAATAAGACTCCTTTGTTTTAACTGATTTGGATAATTATTATTCTTAATTTTTCATCTCTAAATATACTTCAAATAACAAATATGCGATAAAATTAAAACTATTAATATCACATCAATTTATAGGGATGAATTGTGATGAATTGTTGTAACTTTATCAGTTCTCACATAACAACTGAATTTGTATACAATTATATTAATCTTTCCCATTTTATCTATATTATGATATGTGGGATTTTATCTTGAATTATATATATAATTTTTCTATAAAATATAGTAATATATAATTTTTCCTTAAAATTTATTATTTGGATATCTGAATTCGAATACAATAAATGTTGTTTATTTTAGTATCTATGTAAATTCACTATTAAACAAGAAACCCTTTAATATATATCAATTTTATTTTTCAACGTTGAACACCGTGGTAATTTTTATAGAAGGTCCGAAAAAACATCAAATTTAAGACCGTCCGGGAGGTAGATCCTACGCTTTTTGTACTTTTCATAACCTTGTTTAGAAATTCCATTATCTTAGAGTACTTTACATGCTGCAAAATACCGTACTATTTATGCTACTGATGGATCAAATTATTTTGAAATCATTTTTTCCGTTAGAATTGTGAACTATTTGATTGTCAGAACTAGAAAAGGTGTCTTGTGCTGCTAAAGCTAATTGCTTTTAAAATTGTTGCTTCGTTGCTCAATAATAAAATAGAGGCAACATAATTGCAAATATATTATACATTTCAATGAAATTATCTCTATGTTTAATTCATTAAGAATTGTTAAAATAAATTAATTCTTCATCCATTTTAATTTGCTTTTATTTAGAGCGGTTTTGGAAAATCATCACTCATCTTTTGCTTTCAAAGTTACTCTAAAAGATGACAGAATTAACATTTTCAAGAATATGAATAAGTTTGTCAAAATATTTATTTATATTTTTTTTTAAATTTGAACAATGATGATAATAATAATAATATGAGAAAAACTTAAGAACAGGTTTCTCGATAGCTGGATTATTTATAAAAATAAAATTTAAATAAAATGGTAAGCCATTTCCGTAGTAACTATTAATTAAAAATAATTTGACATTTTCTTCCTTTCTAATTGAATCTTTCTTTTTTGTATCTTGCTGTTCCTTGAATTGATTACCTAAAA
The DNA here is from genome assembly GCA_959609185.1 of Schmidtea polychroa. Lineage (NCBI taxonomy): Eukaryota > Metazoa > Platyhelminthes > Tricladida > Dugesiidae > Schmidtea > Schmidtea polychroa. Next base: position 24,005 of record CAUHTR010002041.1, read on the forward strand.
TAAAACAATTTAAACTCATTAAATACTATTTTAAAGAAATTAATTCAAAAAAATTACTTTTTTCAATTTTTTGCAGAATAGTTTTTCAGTATTTTAAATCTAAATAAATATATATTTTTTGTAAAATTTTTCCTTTCTGATTTTGCTGAATTTTCAGTTATTTGACATTAAATCTGGCTTTGGTTGTAATTTTAGGAAAACTTTAAAATAAATTTGTCAGTTGTGGAAAACAACAAGAAATGGAAAAGAATGATTCAATCAAAGAGGAAGAGAAGGCGCTCAGTTAAATTTCGTTTTGGAATCAAAATAGTAATAATAAGATAACGCCAATCAAACATTCTTTTCACGATATTTTTCCACAGTTTTCCTGACATTATCAGGTGGGATCTAATAACTATATAAATTACAGATTTTAAACAAATTTATTAATTATATAAAAAACATTTAATTATTTTTAAAAATTATAATTAAATTAATATATTATTTTTAAAATTTTAGCATTCAGAATTTAATTTAAAAAATTTTATTAATTATTTAATTTAACACAACATTCAATACATACAATATACAAAAAAAATATTTAAAAACACTTAAAATACAAGTATTCACTGCATTCTGCACATTAATTTTCGGATTCAATGACTTTATCAACAACGCCTCACAAATCACACGTTCCCAATAATTATCGAAATTTTTTAATAAAATTGTAAAATCAGACATACCTATTTTAATTTTACAGCACTTATTGTGCTCACTAATATGGGTCAAAGCCTTCGGTCTACAATGTTCTCGAGCTCGAATACAGAGATGGCGTGAAGTCTCTCCAGTGTTTGTGGCATTACACCCATTACATGTAAACTGATAAACGAGATCGGAACACAATTCGACCGCAGTTTTTGACTTATTAATCAACATATTGCGTACTTTCCATGAAGTTGACACTATCCTATAGTTTAAATTTCCTAACTGCTTTCTTATCTTCACTTTATAATCCTTAAAACCTTCTGAGTACGGCAATACTAACACAAATTTAGGCTCATCATCCTTGCTCACACTAATTTATTTAACTCATCAGACTCACACATCTCAACTACATCACACCCAGATTTTCTCAAACATGGATCCTTAGGATTTTTAATAAATTTGTCAACAGTCTCTTTTACCATCATTAATAAAAAGGATTTTGAATAACCGTTCTTCATTAACAATTCAACCAATTTGTCAACACTTTTTACTGAATTTTCAAAAGTAGAAGACAAAGACCATGAACGATAAATTAACCCCTTCACCATATTTCTTTTATACTTGAATTCACAAAAACTTTCGGATGAAGTATAGAGACCAGTATCAGTTGGTTTTCTATAAATCTCTGTCTCATAGTGTTTCTCTTGGCGTTGTATTAACAGATCCAAGAAAGCAAGTGATGATTTTTTCTCCGTTTCACGTGTGAATACAATGTTTTTATGTAGACTATTCATATAACGCAAAAACGGATCAACATGCCTCTGGTTTTCAAATATAAGAAAAATATCATCCACATACCGTTTATAAACAGTGGGTTTCATACATTGGAAAGATACAATTTTCTTTTCTAAGCTTGCTAAAAAAATTGAAGCCATCGTTGGTGCTAAAGGAGAACCCATACCAACTCCATCTATTTCTTGATACCATTCATTATTGAAAAGAAAATTGATTTTTGAAGTAGCAAATACAAGAAGTTCACGAAATGCTCTTCCATCCAAAATATGATGTTCAGAAATGTTTTCATTCCATAACAAGCAACATAATTCAATTGTTTCAACCAATGCTACATTAGTAAACAGACTAAAAAATATGGCGTGCCTATGAGACCTGCATGAGATCCATGATTGGCACTGCCCATTATAAAATAGCCAAATTTTTGGATGGATTGTTGAAACCATTAATACGATCAGAATTTCCTGCATTGCACAATATGATAGACAAAGTGTGGATGAAATTATTGTTTCGTTTGATGTTTGTAGTCTGTTTACTAATGTACCATTGGTTGAAACAATTGAATTATGTTGCTTGTTATGGAATGAAAACATTTCTGTCTGATTTTAAAATCTTATTAAAAAATTTCGATAATTATTGGGAACGTGTGATTTGTGAGGCGTTGTTGATAAAGTCATTGAATCCGAAAATTAATGTGCAGAATGCAGTGAATACTTGTATTTTAAGTGTTTTTAAATAATTTTTTTGTATATTGTATGTATTGATTGTTGTGTTAAATTAAATAATTAATAAAATTTTTTAAATTATTAAATAAAATTCTGAATGCTAAAATTTTAAAAATAATATATTAATTTAATTATAATTTTTAAAAATAATTAAATGTTTTTATTAAATAAAAATTTTTTTTTATATAATTAATAAATTTGTTAAAATCCGTAATTTATATAGTTATTATATCCCACCTGATGATGACAGGAAAACTGTCGAAATATATCGTGAAAAGAATGTTTGATTAGCGTTATCTTATTAATAATAATAATAATAAAATAAGAACAAGAACAAGAACAAGAATAATTTTCGACTATGGAATAGTCAACTTCAATCTTTTTCAGGAAATATCTGAAATGTTTTTAATTGATATTTTTAATTGTATTATCTGAAAAAAAGGCTCCGGGATTGCGATCTCTAATCTGCATTTTAATTGGATTTTAATTCGATTGCTAAATGTAAAGTTTTTTTCTTTTTCATTTCAAATTTTTTAATAAATTTATTTGTTTTTGACAATTTTTTTAAATATTTTAAGATTTTTTCTAAATTCAATGTGTTTTTCACAATCTTAAATAAATTTATAACATTTTGAAGAATAACTTTGTGTTGTTTTTTATTTCCTAAAATTACTAAAGAAAATTTGTCATTTATGTCAACAAAAGATCTAAAAATCACTTGTTTTTTCCTTAAAGTTGAGTCAGTGGCGTTACTAGGGGGTCTGGAGATGCGGACCTCATCGGGTGACACCAAAATTCAAAATATTACTGTCTATGATTCTATGCCACTCCATAAAATTATTCTTGTCCATTGTTTCAGCCCAGCCGGCCCAGCGACAAAAATGTATTATATTATTGAAATATAAAAATATCTCTGTTCTGTTAGTTATAAACACAAAAACGTGTTATAGTTTTGCGTGTGATGTACTTGATGAAGTTAATCTTACACAACGATACCTTCAGACTAAGTGTGTAATTCTTGGCAAGGTGGTGATAAAGCTAGACCCTAGGACTTTTTATGTACGAGCAGCGCAATCAACTTGTGGAGCAGCCAATTAAATAGGTGCTTTTAAAATCGGACCAATATTGAATTACAGTAGAGAGCAGACCCAGGTTAAAGAAGAGGATGACAGGTGAGAAGACAGGAGATGCTGAACTAACTCTGCAAGAAGGAAACAAGAGAGCGATGCTCGATCAGATCAAGAGCCTTTAAGGAAGTAGCAGCCATGTTTGAGGCGGTTCAAGCCAAGAGTTTGATATCTGCGACTGAAGAAGAGTTACTGGTGTCCATTCAAAATTAACTACTTTCTATGAGGAGTTGTCAGAGAAAGAGCTTTTATTAGAAATACCAAGGCTGAGAAGGCACCTGAAGTCAGCAGAGATTGATCTTGAAGAAGCCAAAGACTGGTCAGAGCTTTACGTTTTGAAATTCATAGCTGAATGGGACTTCCTGGAATCTCTCCCATATCTCTCAGTGAGACTACAATTATTTTTTACGATCTGTGTGTCTGTAGCTTCACGTGAGAGGAGTTTTCAAAGCTAAAGTTTATAAAGAACTATTTGGGATCTACTATTGGGATCTAAGTTTGTAGCTCTAAAGGTCAGGAAAGAAAAGTTCTGATTTTGTCAAGATTTAATATGACATAAAATTTAATGTTAAACAATTAAAAAAGTAACATATTTTCTATCTATTTCTTAGTTCTTAACTTCTTACAATCTTTTACCAATCGACCTAGAATTAATTTTTCTTTTTATAACCTTTGTAAATATAGGACCTATATTTATAAACGTTAGTAAGGATTCTGCATGTTTCCGTTATTTTGGACTGGCGGACTCGGATGAGGTCTATGGGTTGTCGTGAGGGGTGATACAATGAGTTACCCCACTGGGTGACACCAACCCTAGTGACGCCACTGAGCTGAGTACGGGATGTTTGTCTCTAATAAGTCTGTAAGTTTTCAGATCGTTGTCTTTGGCTTTAATAATAATGAAAACCTTCTATTTGTAGGTCTTTTGTATTTTATATTATCACTTTTATAAATAAGCATATTTATAATGGAAACTACCAAACAAAGTCACCATGGAGCAAATCCTTATATTTCAATAAAATAAGTAAAATGATATCAAATGAAATTTAATTTTAAAAATATTTTGCTCTTTTATATCCATAAACTGATTGATTATGTATGAATTTAATTTATTACATGTAATTAATTTTTTTTTAATGGAAATTCTCATAAGATATGAAATGCCTTTACTTTTATGTTTACTAAAAGTTTCTGTTTAGAGATGATTATCGAGCAATTAGGCATGGCATAGTTGATGCTGTGCTTGCTACAGAAATGGCAAAACATTTCGAGCATCTCACAAAATTTATGAACACTATTCTCAAACCGAATGTTCCCATTATGAGTAACTCTTCAAACATAATTAATAATAATGAAGTAAAGAAAAAATATCTCTTTATTATTTCTGTTCAATTGCATTTTAAGGTCAAAAGTTCCTTTGACTTGACTGATCCCGAAAACAAAGCCATTATTCGGCGAATGTTAATAAAATGTAGCGATGTTAATAATCCAACGAGACCATTTCATTTGTGTAAAGAATGGGCTTATCGAATCAGTGAAGAATATTTTAGTCAGGTAATTTGTTCGTAATATTGTTTGAAATTTAAATGATTAATTTTCTTTATTTTCATTTCTTTTCAGACTCTTATTAATCAATATTTTAATTTATATTTCACATTAATTTTCAGCACAACATTTTTCACAGTATAAAAAAATATTGATTTAAAGTTTGGAAAGAATGAAAATGAAAATAGGTCAATGGTGAAAAAGATAAAAGATGTTACTGATAATTATGAATATCTTTCATAAGTGGGTGAATTTAGTTAGAAACAAAATCGAGATTGTTTAAGGTTGGTCGGTAATGAATAAAATAGTGTAGACAGTAGTGATGTACTCCTCCAATCAACATTCTCGTTGAATTTTGAACAACAGAGTTAGATTGAAATTCTGATACAGAAGAAAATAAAATATAACACAGATTAGTAGTATCCGAAATTTCGAGGGATTTTAACCTTTCACCGGAAACTGAAAACTACGCATCTAAATAGATCGATTTCGGGAAAATATCCAATCATATGTGTAACCTATTCTGCGAAATTATATCGAATAGAATGCAGGAATATAAAACTAATTGGTACAATATATTTATTGGATTCCACATCTTTGTACAAAGTGTATCTGGTACTTGCGAATTTAGGAATGGCATTACGTTTCATTGAATATGACTCCTGATTTTGGGTTATTTGGAAATTTAATTATGATGGTGCAGTCTCCATTATCCTAGCGTAATTGTTGATCTGAACTTGACGTATCCATTGACTGCATGTTCTGTGATCTGACGACGAGTAGGAGTATCGGCAACAGCTTTAAGAGATATATCATTTGTAATGTACATTTGATATCTAGGTGAAGCATTCCGTTTTCCGTAAATTGTACCAATTCGAGACTTTTGAGTACATATTTATTGATTAAAAAGATGGAGATGTTGGAAAGACAAGTGTATAAATATATATATATATATATATATATATATATATATATATATATATATATATATATATATATATATATATATATATATATATTAAAATGTATTTAAATTTAATTAATTTAATAATGGATTTGCAATTTAATTAATAAATTAAAATATTTATGAATTGGGAAGTCAGAAACACTACATGGAATTTATTACAGCATTTTAATTTGTTGTATAGTGGCGTTTTGGCACATACATAAAAATTACCATTTTTACTTAGTTACTTTATATTAATTTTAAAAAAGTTTTAATTTAAATTTAAAATTTATATTTAGTAAAGATCGATAATTAGGTCAATTGATTAAAAGATGATAAAATATCTAAATCCATTATGACCTTATAAAATACAGGGTAACACACTTAAAGGTCGAGATTTTATTCTTTAACTCCTTTCAAAATAAGAAACCGATACGAACGAAATAATATAGAGTGTACCATTTATACTTACGCAGTTAATACTTTTTTATATGCTTTCCTTCTTCATCTATCAGCCGGTTTGGTCGTCCCTTATAATTTGTGAATACATCATCTAACATCTAATGTGTAGCGAACCTAAAGATTTCTCTGATACTTTGCTGCAGAGCTGGAAAATCAGCTGATTGTGTAGCATAAACTTTGCGTTTAATGAATCCCTCTAAGAAATAGTTACAAGGTGTAACACGTGGAGAACAAAAATTGTCATTTAGGCAGGATCTTATAGCAATTGTACCGTACTGCACGAATATCATTGTTCGTTTTTTTAAAACAGTTGAGGGAAGCATGCAATTGTTGCTATAGAATTTTCAGGTATTTGACATTTGTGATGGTTTCATCGAAGAATGGACTGTTAAATTTTTTCGTGGAGATAGCTACTTAAATTGTAGTTTTCGGTGAATTCAAATTTTAATCAATGGACCAATAAAGATTATTAAGTGTCTGTTAGCATTACAATCCAGGTAAAGTGGGCTTCATCTGAAAACGTCAAAACATTTTGTTCTCTTTTGAACAGTAAACGCCAACCAAATAACAAAAAGTGAAATGCTACATACTTTTGCACTTGTGTATACTTATCACATCATTGGCCATAAAATCATAGTCAATCAAAAACTCAACCTTTGGCAGTGTCATCCTTTTTATTGGCAAATTGAAATCTCTTTGTCTTGTATTTTAGAAATGCAAATCTTCAAATACAAATTTCCTAATCGATCTATTTAAAATCATTTATTTGACATTTTGGGAATTGATTTATTTATTAATATTATTTTTATAATTGATTGCATTAAGAAATATATACATAGATTAAAGACATGATAGACGGTTTTGAGTAACATATTATTGTAATTGCAGAAATTGTAAATAATTTTTGTAAGCTCTTTTCTGTAAGTTTTACAAAAAGATAATTTTGTTTTGTCATTTGTACTTGCTATTATAATTTATACAAATAATCCTACTTAAATTTAGGATTTGTCACTACATGTCAAATATATATAATAATTCCCACTTGAATTTTATTGTTTTTCACTTCTATTTCATATTTCAGCCGTTTCGAAAATATATTGAATGTTTTGCATAATTTTTACTTATAAACAAATGGTTCAATACAAAGTTTTATTTGTCGGTTTTTGACCTAGGGCGTAGCAAATATCAATTTTAAGTATCAAATTATAAATATAAGTGACATTTCAGTTAAAAATTTGGAAATTATATTAATTTTTTTTTAAATGTCGTGATTATCATTCGAAACATTTATCTTTATTTTATTTTTATTTCAAAAGTAATATTTTTATACCGTTACACTAAAAAAAGTTGTGCATTTAAAATTTGTAACAAGTTAAAAATATATTTTTATTTATATTACAATTAAATAAATTTTTTAATTTTATAATTTTAAACAATTTTATATCTTTACTTGCTAAAAATACATTTTGAATGGAAAATTTAATTTTCATAAGACTTTCAATTATTAGTCAAAGAAAGAGGGCAAATTTTTAATAATAGAAAATCGTCAACTAGGTATATTAAAATATAACATTGCTATATATTTCGACCGTTTAACAGTCTTCTTCAGGCTAAGAATCGTATTAATAACAACTAAATGAAAATAAGAATATTCAAACAAATTAACAAATAATAATCGTAATCAAATTGTATCAAACTAAAAAATATTTTAACGGATTACTCCTAATGGTATCACTAGACTTAACATTAACATTTTTTCAATAATTTTTAGTGATACTATTTTAATACTATCACTTTCACTATTATTAGGAGTTATCAGTTAATAAAATTTACTTCTTTTTGAAGATAAAAACATCTTTTTATTATATGAAAATTATTTTAAAACTAAAAAACTAAAAAAACGCACAAAATTGTTAAGATTCTCATACAAAATTTTTTTTTAAATTTTAATTAAATTTATTTTTTATATTTATTTAAAAAAAAATTGAGTGCAGACCGTGAGTAGTTGAGTTTTGATTTTTATTTAAATTTTTCGATTGGGATTGGTATTTTTTTCGTTTCTGGAATTTATGATATATTGTTGTTTGGTTTTTTAAAAGGGTGAGAATTTTTTGTAATTTTTTGAAATAAAATATTTCTGGAATTTTTCTAGTTTCGGTTTATTTTGAATTTATGAATATGATTGGCATTAATAAACCAGATAGTTATGTTTGTGATGAGGCTTTGTCTAAGAGATGTTCCAGAGATAGTGGGGCACATTCTATGTCAATTTATGAAGGTTATGTGTTGGCTCGTGCAATTCGCTCGATATATTTGAGCGGGAGAGATTTGACTGGTTATTTGATGACAAAACGAGGTTTCAGTTTTACAATTAGTGCCAAAAGAGAAATTGTTCGAGATATTAAAGAAAAATTATATTACGTTGCTTTTGATTTTGAATAAGAAAAGGAAACTGCTACTTTTTCATTGTTACTTGAAAAGATTTATGAAATATAATATGGTCAAGTTATTAACATTGGATAGCCAATATAGCAATAGAAATGACAAGATTTATTTAGCAACACAGTCTTATCAAGTGATTCGACAATGCATCCTGATATTAGTGCTCGTGCGGAAAAACAAATATCACCTTTGGTTCCATCAGCATCAATGAGAATTAAACAATTATTATTATTATTATTATTATTATTATTATTATTATTATTATTATTATTATTATTATTATTATCATTATTATTATTATTATCATTATTATCATTATCATCATTATCATTATTATAAATATTGGTTCCCATTATACAGACTGATGAAGAAATCAGCAAAGATCTACCAGTTGTAATGCCCCAATTCAACCGCCAAACTTGTGATATACCAAAATCTCAAATATATTTTATAGATATTTTCCTTCAAGATATGTTTACATCATGGCATCGTATGTTATTTTCATTAATATTGTTGTTTTTATTGGAATTTCCTCGTCAGAATTCGCCGATGTAGAAGAGCTGTTGATAAATTTAAGTGAGAACAAAGAGAAATGGAAATTAATGTCAGAAACTCATAGCGACAGTGCCAAAACATTGAGTGATGCCTCAAAATAAATTTGATTTAATTTCTATCTCATTGTAAAGTAAATTTATTAGACAATACTCTTTTGTTAGGATCAGATGAGATTCAATTATTCGTTTAATTTTTACTTTTATTTATCGGTATTTCACATTTTCTATTATTTTTGATTCTGTATATCATTTGTAAATTGTCAAATGTATTTGACAATCGAGATAAAAATTTGATTGCCAGTACAAAATTTTGGTATTTTATTATTAATATAAATATTGCCAATAGTTGTGAGTTATGAATTTTCCGAAAGATAAATTCCTTTCAGGTAATTGGGATCGTTTCTATTTATGTGAAAACATTACAGCGGCTCGGGTAATAGCTATGGATTATTGCGCACCCTCTGGCGATAATCGATAATTTGGTTATTAAGAAACTATTTTGGGGGAATTTTGAAATATCTTTTTTTTAATTAAATTTTTGCAGGATTTTTGAAGTATTTTTATTTAAATAAAATTTTCGCGGGAATTTTGAAATATTTTTATTTTAATAACATGTTTGCGGAAATTTTGAGATATTTTTATTTAAATAAAATTTTTGCGGGAATTTTGAAATATTTTTATTTAAATAAAATTTTGTTGAGATTTTTAAAATGTAATTTTTGATTTTTTAAAAAACCTTTTCTAACTGAACGCTCATAAATTTTTCATAGTAACCAACATATAAAAAATGTAGTATTTTATGTTAATAAGGAAATTAAATCAAAATTAAGAAATCTTCATTGTTTTTCTATGTATCCCACGAAAAAAGAAAGTCATTGATAATATTAAAAATTAAGATGGACTCCACTCCTTCCGATTACATTAACTACATGTGAACCTTCTAACTCATGAGTTATCCCTTTGTTTGAATAAAGTTATGGTCAAAATTTGAAATAAAAACTTTTTTAACTTTACAAATGAGCATTTATTTATCTTTTGATATAAATTAGTATATTATTCAAAAATGGACTGGGGAAGATCAAATTATATTAATAGTCTTAAAATAAGTTTTTTCTTGGATTTTCGATTGTCAGTGCCAAAGCAATATTTGACTTTCCTTTAAACTAAAATTTTAATTAAAAAACGTAAATATTATTTTTAAACAATTTATTCCTTTTAATATGATTTAATATATTTTTCCCTTTACAAATTTGGTTTGACAAGAGCTTAACTCCTTTACTCTTTGATCTCATTTGTTCAATATGCAGCTGAGTTCTCTCCTGGACCAAGCTGGCGTTTGTCTATCGATGTCGTTTCTTTTCATTCTGGTTTTCCTCCTGCAATTTTTCCAATCAAATAATTGATTTAACCAGCAACCAAAATAACAGGGGGACGCCTTATTGATTTTATTTTATTACATACGTATTCATTCCATCATTTGCTATACATATACGTTTCCCTCGGAATAGGTCATTTTTATTTTTTCAAATTTTTAATTAATTTTTATAAGTTTTGGCATTTTATCGATTTGCACATTTACATTTATTTTACCCTACTCTAGATGAACCCAAACATAAGTAAATATTAATATAACGTAGATATGTTCTTTATAGGTATTATCCTGGTAAAATGTAGGTAGATTAAAAAGGCTCCATAAATGACAAGTTTATTTAAAATAAACTTATAACTAACAATACACGTTTCTGAATTTCATGTTTGCAAAATCTTCTATCTTTTCTTCATCTGAGTCTAAAATTTTTCAAAATATTGTCTTTTATCAAAATCGTAATCTTTTGTAAAGAGTCAGATTTACATCTCTCGCATCTTGATTTTTAGTATTGAAATAATTCCAAACTATAAAAGGATTACATTCTCGTTCGGCTCAACAAAAAAAAATCATGGAACACTTTTTATATCCTACATTTTTTTTATTTTCATTTTTTACAGAATCTCGGTATCACCTGTTTTTGTTATTAGGTTATTTGACCCCTATGAACCTGTATTCCGTAGTTCACATGTAGAACCAAAACCCGTAAACACATTATTTATTTTTCTAATATAGTTTTTGGGGTTACTCAAATTTAATTAATTGAAGATTAATTGAAAATTTAATTAATTTAAGAGAAAAAATATATTTCCAGTGGAAATGATAGAAATGAATAGCTACTGATCAAATAGATAAATGACAAATAATTTTTAATTATGGCTGTCACTAGAAAGTTAAAATACAACTAAAAAAGCTGTTATAACCATGTCATTCAAATCGGATAAAGAAAACTGTCTGTGACAGCGGTTATAAATCGAAAGTGACATAATTTATTATATAAAAGAGACTCGAGGATCAAGATGGAATTTCATCAAAGTAATTCTTTGTGAAAAAACATGACATTATAAAAACACATTGCTATTTCTTGGTTGAAGACGGAGAATAAAGAGTTAAAGACGAGATAAGAAATAATTCTGAAGTGAATTGAATTAATAGTTTTCACTCTTTGGGGAAAGTTACCAAGTCCGTTGAGTGGGTAAGAATTTGCTATCAATTGATATGAACAAAGTTTCAATATCATTGTGTCTTTGTCATTAAACAAGAAGAATCAGAGTTTCCATATTTTTTTCCTTCGTAAACATTTATAAACCAATAGAGGATTAAAATTGGTGAATTAGTCTAGGTCTTGATTGAAGAAGTTCATAATCAGGTATACCTTGTTTTCAATTCTCGATTCAAACTTAAAATATAAATCAGAAATATGGAAAGAAACAATGTCACGAAGGGATCTATTACAATAGAGTGGCTAAAAATGAATGGGGCAACTCGTTCGATATATTGTAACGAAAAATATTTTTTTGTTAAGATATAGTAGACGTGAGATAATTTTATTTTTTTGATGCTGTGAATTATTTTACCTTTAATGGGACTTTAAAAATATTGTTTTTTTATTCTCACTTTATGAAGTCGTTGGGTTATTATTATTAAAGTCGGTACTCACTCTGACTCCGCGTGCTCGTTTTTTCAAATATTAACATAAGACCTAACATAAAACACTTTATTAAATGTCAACAAATTTTGATACAAGTTCCCGATTACACTCCTTTTGTTCTGAACATTTTAATAAAAATCGAAAACTAGGGAGCCTAAGGGAGACCGCTTTTATCAAATTTGGCAATGATTTTTCTCTTATTTTCTCTTATTAATTAACACTTCTAAGGCATTTTTATCACGATATCGTAGTTTCCTCTTTTCGATCAACTGGCTTTTGCCAAACAGTGTCGTTTACTTTTAATCGGATAATTGAATTAACATCGACCAAAATTTTGGAAAAACAAAATATTTGTACATGCGCCCTCTCGCCTTTGTTTACAGGTCTCATTTTGATAATTCAAAACTAATTATTGATACTTCTCAGGTTTTATATATAACTAATAAATTATTCTTTCATTTTAACTTAATTAGTATTTATTGAATCTTTTTATGTGGACCCCAAATTGGTTTCATACTATTATATCTATGTTTCTCTCAACGTTCACTATACGTACATACCAAATTCCCCTGGAATACGTTTTATTGATTTTTTTCAAATTTTTGTATTTTTTAGGATTTTAGCGTTTTATTGATTTGCGCAAACTTACAGTATTTTATACGAACCCCAACAAATGTGTAACATGTGCAACCAATTTAATTTGTGCGCTAACTCTGATCAATGACAACAACGTTAGTAATGTGCGAACAATAACTGGAGGGGTAAAAGCAAAACATTAAATCGATAATTAAAATAAATTATCGTTGAGCCGTTCTGACAAAATTCTCCCAAATTTTTTAAGTATCGAAAATTGCAGAAAAATAAAAATATCTCAAATCAAATTCACAGTAAAAACATTTTATTAAATAAATAAAAGAAAAAAAAATTATTAAAATTTTATTGAACGGCTTCCTCAGAAATTTTTTCATTTAAAGCACATTTCGAAGTAATAATTTCTCCGAATGCTTTGGGCCGACCATATCTTGATGGACAGCGAACTTGGCCGTAAATTTCACACATACACTGCCGGGGATACTTGGTACCGAAATTTGCTGGATTTATTAAGACTTGATTTTGAATTTCTTCTTCGAGAAGAATTTCTTTGGTTTTGCCAATAATTTTAAATAAATGATTTTCAATTTCATTTTGGTCACGAAAAGAAACATCGATTAATATTTCTTCGGAGTTATCTAGGTAGCATTTGATAAATGGTGTTGGTGACATGTTACGGAAAGTTATAACCTGAAATAAAATCAAATAGTGAATAAAATTAAATAAATTTTACTTGAACGTTGGGATTTTTGAATTGTAATTGAGGCACCTTCCATGTTAAGAAATTATTTGCCCCATCTGATATTTCTGCACCAGGGATATGATTTAAACTAAATATTTTTACATTATTCTTAAAATACAACTTTCCAGCTTCTAAATATTTTAAAGTGTTTATAATACCCTTTGATCCTTCCTTCAAAAAAGGCATGTTTAATAACTTATTTCAAGTTATTTCAGAAACTGTATTAAATTTTATTTAAAATATTAATTACTTATTTAAATGTTTAAAAATTAGCTCTCAACTCAGTTTTAAAACAAATATGCTATTAAAGAAAGTGGATTATTTATAACAACTTATTTAATTTATTTATATTAAGAAATTTTTTAAAGTACTATATTATAGTAACTATAACATTTTATTTTGTTGATATTTAGTTCTCAAAGTAACATAAATTAGTAAATATATGAGTATGATTACGTCATTTAGTAATAAAGTCAAATTCGGTTATAAGTAGTAACCATACGGCCCTGATTCTATATACTAAAAATTAATTTGTCCTGCTTGAAAATGTAGGATTGACTTGTACAAATTAATTTCAGAATTTTGGTGGCTACAAAATGGAAAATTGAATGTAGAGACTGTAAAACCTGTTAAGTTCTAAGCTCAATATTACGTCACACTTATTTGTTTATGTTTGAATCAACACATGTTGAGCCAAAATAGTGGGTATTTGCCTTTGTGTTTTAATGTCGCAATAAAACGTTAATATACAAATGTCCTTAGATTGATTAAAAACCCGATGAAACAATTAATGCAATTGCAAAAAAAAGAAGGTGAAAAATGTTGGGCCAGAGTATAAGAAATTTAATACGATAGCACAGACACATGCATAAGATTTAAATTTATTTAAAATCACAATAATAAATACAAAATAAAAATCAAAATAGTACCATATATTTATTAAAAAGAAATCAGTGGTGAAATTGGAAAATAAAGTTCTTATAAAACCATATAAGATAATTTAAAGTATTTTAATTATATTTTTTTTAATTAATCACTACTCTCTAATTGTTATAACACAAAAATTTAAATCATGACAAGAAATCAAAAATATATTAAATAAGTCGCATTTAGCTAATAATTAAAATTAGTTAAAAATTATTATAGAAAAAGAAATATAATAAAGCGCCACTTAAACGTTCGTTTTACGACATATTTTGACAGTTTCCCTTTAATTATAAGGTAGGATACAATTTCTACACACAGAAAATTCCTAGAACCGGCACTGTTTTTGATGATAAAAGGGAAGCTGTCGGAATATATCGTAAAACGAATGTTTCCGTGGAACTTTATTATAATTAAATCGTTTCTATGTATGTTTAACTATTTATTCGAAAAAGAAATTATTCTTTAAAATTATTATTTTAAGAATTTTATTTAATACCTACTTAAATACTTGTAAATATTATATTTCTTTTTCTATAATAATTTTTAACTAATTTTAATTATTAGCTAAATGCGACTAATTTAATATATTTTTGATTTCTTGTCATGATTTCAATTTTTGTATTATAACAAAAAATTAATACAATATGTAACAATGGAACTGTTTTTACTCTTTCTTTTCTGTAAATTTTCACAATGGAGTTAGATTTTGATTTAAATAAATTTTTATTTATAATATTAATATCTTATTGATTATTCTCAACTTTGACTGTATATTAATTTAAAAATAATTTATTTTTTGTAGAAATGATGTTTCTTATAAATAAAAATATTGTTTAAATATTTGAAAATAATTTAACTTATCGAAATTGTTGAATATATATCATTTGCAAAAAATGGAAAAAGAATCTGTTAATTCCACTCAATATTTTGAATCTAAACCTCTTTGTCTAATTGTTATAGGAATGGCTGGAAGTGGTAAAACATCTTTCGTTAAAGTATTGAAAGAATACTTGAATGAACACGATTTGCCGGCGTATACTATTAATATGGATCCAGCTGTTCGTTTTTTGCCTTATGAGCCAAATATTGGTGATCTATTTAATATTTTATAATTATTTTTATTGGAATCTAGATATTCGCGATGCGATAAATTACAAAGAAACAATGAAAGAGTACAACCTCGGACCTAACGGTGGTATTTTAACATCATTAAATATTTTCGCAACAAAAATGAATGAAGTTGTGGAATTAATTTCCAAAAATTCGGGTTTAACAAATCATGTTATTATTGATACACCGGGACAAATTGAAGTTTTTAAATGGTCAGCTTCTGGCAAAATCATTACCCAAGCGTTGTCATCATCGTTTCCAACCGCAATTGTTTATGTACTTGATTGTTTTCGTTCAAAAAATCCTGTGGTATTTTTGTCAAATATGTTATACGCTTCTGGAGTTGCTGTCGAATATAAATTGCCATTTGTGATCGCATTGAACAAGGTTATTTTTATATTGAAATTTTTAGATTTTTCTTCTATGAAATTGCTATTAATAATTTAAGAATACCAATTTAGAATGATTTAATCGACTGTCAATATATAAAAAATTGGATGAATGATTCGATGAAATTTGCTGATGATATTGATGGCCAAGATTTGGGCTACATGAAAACGGCAACTAGACAATTAACTGGTGTTTTGGAAAGATTCTATATCGATATTCCGAAGTGTGGAGTCTCGTCGTACACTGGAGATGGACTGGAAGAATTATGTGTGCATTTGAATGAGGCAAGGAAAGAATTCTTCAGTGTTTATTTGAAGGAAATCCAACAGCCGGAAAGTGAAGACATAGAAAGTGCGGATGATATTCCCATTGATTTATTGGATGACGCGGAACAAAATGACATGGATAGTTTTTCAAAAATGATGTAACAAATTAAAAGCCAATTTTTGATTTCCGAGATTATATTATTTAAATATATCAAACAAATCTTTGTTATTTGGTTTTCATTTCTCGATCCATTAAATTTTGACTGATTTGATCTACTCAATATTGCCGGATCCATTCAAATTTGTTGACTTGATCCGTTAAATATGAACACATCTGCTATTAGCGGTAGATTCCTTTAAATTAGTATTCAACAATAAAATGAATTGGGAAATTATTAAATTTAAATTAATTTTGTTAGTTCATATTATTAAAACATAACTTTTATAATGTATATATATTTAGACCATAGTAATAATCTACGAACGCGCATAATTTAAGAGGAGCAACACCTTTAATGTCTAAATTAATACTTAATTTTGTTGAATGATTGGTGAATGCTATACTGGCTGTGACGTAAATGAATTCCTGCATAGAATGAGATAGTGAGCTGACTTCCATATTAAACACTGAACCCAGTATATAAGGCGGGTGACCATTGGATGATTCAAACACCACTATGGTTTTTTATTTATGGTGAGTGAATAAAGTCTTGCTAAATAAGGTGGTTTTCATGTAAATATTGTTATCAAAAGATTCGTATGTTAAGGTAGATATTAGATAAAGTCAACAATTTGAGTAATGCCCCAATTATTTAATTTCCTATTTTGGTGGCCAGACAAAATGTCGTGGTCAAAATGTCATGGTATAAATGTTGTGTATAAAATGAGCTGATAAATTCACCATTTGTTTAGAATAATTAATATTAACTAATCAGTCTTGAGTCAAATAATGTCACTTTGGATCTTTCTCTATTTTTCTAAAATTTCAGTACATATAGATCAATATTTTTTTGATTTATGATCGTAATAAAAATAGATGTTAAATGATTTATTATATTCTAATCATTTTAAATTTGAAAATTTTACAAAATTAAATTAACTCATTGTTTTAATCCATAATCTTTATGCTTTATACAGTTTCAGTTTTAGTTTTATTTAATAATTAGAAATTATTAATTGATAAATTTTGAAGTTACTACTTTATAATTCTTTTAGGAGTTAATATTTTTTTTTAAATACTTTTTAATGAAAATATTGTTTAGAACCATTTCAATTTTAAACAATTAAGATTTCTAATTATGCGAAAACTTGAATTTATTTTTGAAATTTTCCTCAGATTTATTTTATTTTTATATCAACTGTAACTTCTTTTATATAAATGAATTGCAAATTATTGCTGTAATAGAATATCAGCTTTTATGAAACCAAGAATGCGCAAAATACACGATGAAGAATGGTGGTTATATTCAAACCCTGTATCTGAAAGTTTCGTTCCTTCATACATGTTACTGGTGAGAATTTGAATAAATATAAGTTTAATAAAATTATTATTAGGTATTAGCATTTTTGATGATATTTGTTTTTCCTTTAGTTATGCTGATGATTAAACGAAATTCAAGGAGTATTACTTTCAATGCAATATTAGGTAATGAAATGTATATATTTAAATTAAACAATCGATCTAAATTTCACCATAACATATATAGTTAGCACGGTTGATTGGTTTCGCGCTGTAGGAAAATTCTTTAACAACACGCGCGTATGACCCCGTATATATAAAAATGATTCAAGTTTAACTTTTCTCGTTAAAGGAATTTAAATCGAATATTAAGGGAAAACTATGTTATGAACTAAATATGTGCGTTTTATTAAAATCAAACTAATTTATACATATATAATTAATAACAGTTAATTTCAAATAAATTACATAAATCCAAAAAAAATTATTACATGCTTATTCGCTGTCGGAGATTCTTCAAAACTATTTATAATATTTGCGTCAGATGTATCGGCTAATTGTACAAGCTCTTCCTCATCTAAATCTTCAGCATCATTTATTAATTCATAAATTCGTTTATGTCGACACATCCTTCTCGCTCACCGATCTAGCAATATTTACTATAGGTTCGATATTTATACTTGCAGAATCTAAAAAAAAATTCTTGAAAAACGATTCAGATCAAACATTTTCCAAACAGCGTTTAATGTCGAAGAAATCTTTCCACATTTCAGGTAATTTCATATCTGGATTGCATTCAAAATTTTCCAAAATAAGTTCAAGTGTTCAACGTATATTATAATAAGATTTAAGTGTTATTATAATACCCTGGTCAAGTGGCTGTAGTATTTCAAGGTACCAACTGTATTGGGTTAGGACTTACGTCTACGGTAATTAAAGACACTTTGTACTAATAAACTATGGATCTTGGGTAAGAGTAAGAGAAGGAGACGTGACTAAATGCGTGTCGAAACAGTACATTCTCTCAATCATTAAAAGGATAGAAAACTAAACATTTATTCGATTAATATTACAATGGATAGTGATCATATTTTATTGTCATAAGAGGTCATCCAGATAGAAGTTGGAGTCATCCAGGTCCGCATTACTATATATGCATACAGCACTGTGGCCTGTTGGGTGATTGGCTGGGATGCAGTCATCAAAGGTGGTAGTGGAGCAAGGGCAGCTAGTTCGGTACGGGAATGTTCTAGAGGAGTCGTACATGGGGTAATGAGGAACTATCTCGTAGCAATGTACAATGGGTCGCCTGCGTACGCCACTAGAGTCCTGATGAATTGTTCGTCCAGATGGTTGCTGATGGTTATTATGCACTTGAATCTATTTCATAGCATGGCACAAGGGCTTCACGTGCACGCCACTAGACTTCAAGTAAATGAGTCTTCCAAATGGTTATTGTACCACACTCAGTAAGCTTTGAAACCCTATGAGGCACCATCAAGGCTCCCGCGATTTCCTCCGCCCGCCAGATGCCTGTCATATTTTGTACTGTTTCATCATTGAAAAATTACAAAATAAACGAAAAAGTACATAATTATATATTTATAATTGAATTACAAATAATTAGATATCCCAAATTAATCGGTTTCCTATTAACCAGATAGTCGATTATTTTTTAAGAAAATAACCGATTAATCGGAAGTAAAAATAATTTTATAATTAGATAAGATTTTTTAAAACTTTTTATTTTTTCATTAGTTAAAGAATATAGATGAAAAACTGAAATAGAAACTTTATTTACCATGGTGTTGGATAACCGGGAAGAAGAGAAAAAAATATATAAATATAAATAAAATAAGCGAATAAATGAATAAATACGGATGGAGGGATTCTACCTCTACCCGCTCAGCATTCGGTTCCCTAAGTATCCATTATGATCGCAATTAATCTCCCTTATGCGTTCCCGTGGCGGTGCGACACGTTGGTACTGCGCACATAGGTCGGAATTTACCTTAGAACTACTCTTGGTAAAATCTCGGTTCGAGTTCAAAGGCGCCATAAAAGGGCTTGCCCTGGTTCAACTATACACTCGGTTCGACCCTAGCCCATGGGGACGACATCGTTGACGACCGTACCTTTAAGTAATCGCGCACCAAACTCATACCGAATAGCAGACTAAATGAAACACGTTAATAACACTAAGATTTATTGAAGTCCGCTTAGGACAAACGATATATACAACTTGTCTCTGCATAAAACATTGAACAAAAAGAAAATAACTACAACTAAATAAGGGTTCAGAGAGAATCGACGGAAATCGGATTTTTAAAACTCGAGTCGTGGTTCAGGTTACACTTTCCCTTCGGCCAACATCGCATCAATGTCTACCGGGAGTCGACGATCTTCCAGAAATCTTGTCCCTTCCGCGGGAACGAGGCGAAATATTTCCTTCGTTGGTAGAGACCGGGTTTGGAAAATTTCTTTGATGGTAGTCTGAGCGGCCGCGATGGTGTCTCGGCGCTTCTGATTCTTTTCTGCTCGTGTAAGCCGTTTACGCTTACGTGGGGCCGACGCCTGGGCGGTATTAGATTAAAGGTTCGACGGAGTAGGCGTCACGCTCGGAACGTTGATAGGCTGAGCGCTGGACGTCTGCATGGCACCCGGCAGGATCGGTTCATGGAGGGGCGGAAGTTGTGGTCCATGTCCTACGCAGCTGGTCGATACTTGTGACCCTGCATAGGTTTGATGGTGGATCGGGAACACGGGTATTCACGAACTCGTATTAAGATTTCGGCTTCGGTATACACTTTGTGTAGTGCCTCTGATTGGGCCTTGATGGTTAGCCGCTGACACCGGCTTTCCTCCAGGAGACTGTCACGGTAGTGCTCCAATCTTAAGATCTTCATTCTTTCCTCTTTCATTTGTGACGGGGAGAACCACATGCCTTCGTACGTATTGATACGTTTTTTGAGAGCCCCGATATAAGCGTGCAATTTTCGGATGTCTTCGTTCTTGTCAGCACAAGAAAAACAGTGTCGGAGTTCTTTATCGATGAATGGAGTTGAATCGGTTATGCTGCTTCCTGCTGCAAAGAATTAGTCCTGATGAATATTTATTAATGTTGATCCTTCTTAACTGAATTCTTCGGTGTCGTTGTGAAATTATTGTGGAGTCTGTAGTGATTTTTTTAAAAGTGGTGATTTTACTGAATTGGCGTTGGTTTATATATCCAATCAGGACGAAGCTGGGGTGTATTTTTATTAATTATTATTGTTTTGTACTTTTTATTGTTTTTAGAAAATTTTATTTATCCTGGTTTTATTGTTATTGCTATTTTATTATTTTATTAAAAATGTTATATTTTCTCTACTTTTTGCGTGTTTTTGTTGTCTCTTTTAGGTGCAATATTTTGTTTTAATTATAAATGTTAAAGAATTGTTTTATTTTTGCATTTTATTTCCCTACATTTTTTTTCTTTTGTTAGTTACACGTAAAGGATACCTTATTTCCTATAGTTATTCCTATTTCTAATGATTTTTATTTTTGTTTTTCCTTTATTATTTATTTCTGTTTCTTCTAGTGGGTTTTCTTTTAAAGTTTTCATATTTTGTTGGCTTCTGATTTTTTAATCATAAAATTGCCTGAAAGTAAAAAAAACACGTTCATTGACTGTTGAAGTGGGTTGAATTGTTAACAATGCATTAAACAATTTTTCTAAACTGTTAGTTCGGCAACCACGTCCCTCAGCATGTTTGAAATCATTATCAAGTTGGTTTCGGAACTTTTAAAAAAGAACTAATGGTTTTCTTCATTATTAAATATTCCTCATTTTCCTCTTCTGATTCTGACAAATCCTCATCAATGATAGGAGTGTCTTGTTCGAAAATATTAACTGGAAATAATCTACTGTACAACTGATTTCTTAAAATTCCATCGCGTCTTACAGTTCAAAAGCAAATATAAATGTTTATTTTCTAGTTGTTTGACATGTTTTTGAAGCATTCCAATTCTTAAATTGGATTTTTTAAATAAGTTAATAGTTTTTTGCGTTTCTGCCAGCACTAGTCCTATATATGGACGAATTGTGAAGCACAGTTGCTGCACTTTTTGGCATATTTAGGTTTCTACTTACAAAGCCTATTATTGCTTCATATTTTGATATAGCCTGGAAAGAAATCCCATCTTTTGCAGCGCGTTATGCGAGAATTTAATTTAATATTTCTCTTTTAACAAATTTTGCAGGGTTTAATTTTTGAAGATGATGTTTAGTTTCCGGCTTCATCAGATAAATTTCTTTTTCGAAGATATTGATGTCATGAATCATTGCAGTGGTTGTTCCACCACTACATTGTATTATTTGCTCACAAGTATCACATTTAGATTTCTCTTTCGACAGCTTTATAAAATATTTCCAAACTAAAGACTTTTGATTCGACATTTTATAGGACTATTGATAAATTAATTATTATCAACTAAATTAAATAAATAAGAACAAATGAAATAACGCTAACAAAATCAAAAAAATCTATGAATATTGTCATGACAACCACTATATTTAAACATTGTTGTCATAGCAACATTCATTGTAGAATCCTACTTGGTTAAATGAAAAAAATAAAAAAAGACGTGTTTTTTATTTGAATAAATTTTCGTTGTTTCAACTATAAAAAAAAATTGAAGTAACTGTTAAAAAAAGACGATTATTCGGTTAATCGAAAACATAAAAATATACGATGATCGCATAAAAAAATTAAATAATATTCAAATAAAACAAAATTTACCTCCAAATTAATTTTCTTCAAATAGGTTAGTAAAAGATATTGGTTAAGTGGGGTTGTTAAATTAAATTACATAATAATAATAATTTAAGTGACTGTTGGAGCAGTCTTGATATAGCGTTTCGGACCAATCAGGTGAGGCCTAACCTCATTGGCTGATGGTCGATTTAATATCTTGATTCGATTAAACAATCGAATAATATTGTAATTAATTTAATTTATTTTATCTAGATTTGAATAGAAATTTTATTAATTAATGTATGTTATTTTTTATGTTATACTTTTTAATGTGCTTGTTTTTGCAACTTGGTTTTTCATAAAATTTGATTATTCATGTTTTATTTTTTAATTAAGCGTTTTGTTTATTAATATGTTTAGTTGATATGATTTTTTATTATTTTAAATATACTTATTGCTGTATAAATGTTTATGTGGACTGTTCCAACGTCTTAGTTTACTTATTATTAATTATTTAAGGATTCTATTTATTGGCCTCCTGGCCCAATAGTACAAAGCAGTTGTAAAACCACTCATGCTTTTTTGTTTGGTTTTCAATAAACGGGAGCGTAGTATTGTCAATAGGTTTCATTGACCGTGGGCTTAATAAATATCTCCAGATGAATTAAAAACAAGAAAAGAGACGAAAACAGTGTGCATAATTGACAAAAGCAAGTAGACTTACACTACAATACGCCTCACTCGTGTAGATATCTAGCGGTAACTAAATACAATACAGCTGCAACGTTGATTACATGTAATGAAGTATGCAAATATCTACAGTACAATGCTATACTATGCACGTATTGTTATCATAAATTGTCCCAATTAATCGATGTAAATTACCGTTAGTTTCCTAGTTTGGTTTCCGTTCAATGTGATTTGACCCAAATAAACGACTGCATCCTTTAACCAGTGGCCAACTAAGCGGAATATAAATTAAAAATGTAAATTAAGTTTATTTAAATTATTGAGTTTTCCGATGGTCACTAATTCTTTTTTTATTATAGGTTTTTGTCAATTGGGATTATATATCTCCTCAAAATTTGTTCTATAAGTTGCTCCATCAAAAGAATCTTCAAATTCGTAATCCACATTTATAATAATTAATACAGCAAAAAAATTTTCAACAATACTGGATCTTGCATTTAAATTATTTAAAAGGTTAATTATTAAAAATCAAATTTACCAAATCTCCGAGCATGTATGACTTCACGGTATTTCTTATTAAAAGTTGGGCTGTTGATAATGACTTAAAATTGAATCGATAAAATCGATCTTCTAACCAATCAGATTCAAGTTATATGTAGCAAATCATTCCGAATCATTATATTACACACATCAACCAATCAGATGAAAAGACAATATAGCACAGTATAGAACCTTAAATCGTCACGTAATAGTCGGAATCCTAATCTGCTCACAAACTACATTCCTAAATGCAAAGTTCTTGCAAAAGTCGTGTTCAAATTGTGCTATCTTAAAATAAGAATTACTATACCAAAATACGTTTGCTAGCAAAAAAATAAATTTTTATTCAATTTGAACTATAATGAAATATTATAATTAAAATAAACTATTTCCGGTTGATCGAAAAAGTAAGTAAGATGAGTATCCACCTTTAAACTGTAATAATAAATTTCAATTTTTATAAGTTTACACCAACAGTTCAAAAAATGGTTTAGCAATTTAAAATCCGTTAAATTCTTGTTCCTCTTCATCAGTTTGTCAAACAGTTCGTTGTAAAGATCCTGAGATACAGTTATGTTTTCATCTGTGTATTCATGGTTTTCGTTTCTTCATCTGATACCTCGTCATCCTTTGTTTCTGTATCATCGTCTTTGTACAGTGCATCATCTTCACTTCCATCCAATGCACTGTGTTTTATTTCCTTTATCTTTCTCATTTTTAATTTCTTTTTACTTCCGTTTTCTTTTCTGAGTTCCCATAGATCGTCCCGTTTGTCATGACGATCTTCCCCCAGGTAATTTTATTTATTTCTTTATAAATTTTTACTTAGGTATCCTCAACAATAGGCTTATATTAATAACA
The DNA here is from genome assembly GCA_959609185.1 of Schmidtea polychroa. Taxonomy (NCBI): domain Eukaryota; kingdom Metazoa; phylum Platyhelminthes; order Tricladida; family Dugesiidae; genus Schmidtea; species Schmidtea polychroa. The sequence continues at coordinate 48,611 of CAUHTR010002041.1, forward strand.
CCCAAAATGTTATATTAAATACATTGCACTGCGTACCCCATATATTATTTGTGATTACCTTTAAATAAATGTAACTAAGAATCCCTACCCAATTTACATATTTCCTATAGAACCTAATCTTCAATAACCATTAAATTCTCTGTTACCTATCATGTATATTACCTATATGTAATATAATTAATTCAGGAGACTAATATTGAATTCCTAATACGCTTAATGCCAATATTTCCATTAAATGATTTATATTATTTATTAAATTCTAATCTAGTAATCACGAACTTCATCCTACCACCACTTAAATTGAAAACTTATAAAATCGTGGGCACCAATGTCTCAATCACTTTATGCCTATTTATGTCATTATCATTTTACTACTATCCAATAACATAAATCACGAGTCTCTAAATTATGTTAATATTAGTATTTCTATTACTAACTAGCCTATATATCAATATATTCTCTAAATCATTAACGTTGTCTACAAAGTTTAAGCTCAAATTTTATGTTTAAAGAATCAATAGTTTTGTATGTATATGTGTAATTTATTTACCTTAATTGAAGTAAAACATTCAGTATACCAAATCACTAAATGGTGATATGGATGATATTTACCCCCATACACACACAAATGGAAATAGTTCATTTTATCGATTAAATTTTTTAAGTTATTGATTTTCTATTTTTAAAAGAAGGGAATTTGACTAATAGGCGAGTAGTAAATTTTGTGCTATTAATAGCAACACACCCCTCCTAAAATGTTAGCACCAAACTTAGTGACATTGTGTAACCCACCCAACACGCCAACTCAGCGAATAGACCAATCGCCATCGAACATAAAAGAATTTCAAATCAATCATCTAACCTACACATCATCTAACATACACATAGATCAGGAGAGGGGTAAGAAACTCTATAGGGCTGACCAATGTCAACCATAACATATGTTGGCGTATGTGGGGAGAAAGGAAAGTTTATCTCAGAATATACAATCATCTTCATTCGACTCAGGCCCTACCCCAACATACTCCTAATGACTTTACTGATATTCCCTCATGTGAGCCCGAGGCGATGTTCCACGTTGGTGATGCCCACACGGGTTGGAGTTGGTTAACAGGTGAGCCCCTGCCTTAGGACTACTGTTAACCCACTCGCGGTTCGGGTTCCAAGGTGCCTTAGGAGGTCTTACNCGAAGCCGATTAATTGAAGCCTTCCCCTTCTGCAATCATTTCATCGATATCGACAGTTAGCCGACGATCCGATATGAATTTGATTCCCTCGGCCGGAACTATTCGAAAGACTTCCTTCGTGGGAATTGAGTGTGTAGAAGAGATTTCCTTAATTGTTGACTGTGCCACCGATAATGACGCTTCGAGTGCGGCTATAGCGTTTCTACGCTTTTGATTCTTTTCCGATATAGTCGGTCGCTTCCGCTTCCGAGATGGCGGGTTGTTCTCTACTGAAGGTGTTACGACGGATGCTACGAGAACTGGGGCCAGGATAGGATCAGAAGGACCGCCTGCCATTGGTCGATAACCCGATAGCACCGGGGCTGGAATGGGTGGCAGATGTGGCCATGCCCCTGACAGCTTGATGTGGAAGATTCTAATGGCTGGTGATGAATTGGGAAAACGTTGGTTCCCTCTTGCATTGGAAATGCACGCACTCGTTTTGCTAATTCCGCCTCCGTATAGACCTTGTGGAGGGCTTCGGATTGAGCCTTTATTGTTAGCCTCTGACAGCGGCTCTCCTCCAGGAGACTGTCTCGGCAGTGCTCCAATCTCAGAATTTTACTACGCTCTTCTTTCATTTGTGGCGGGGAGAACCACGTGCCTTCGTAGAGGTCGATCCTCTTTTTCAGTTCCCCAATGTAGAGATGTAACTGCGCGATGTCTGCGTCTTTATCGGCGCAAGAGAAACAAGGCCGGATGACTTTTACCCGTGTTGCTTTGAAGTATTCATCTACAAATTAAGAAAATCCTTTATTTTGCAAATTCTACAGGTTAACGCTACTTCATGCCTCTGCCCCACGAGTTTCCCTACATTCAGCTCTATGTACCCAATGACAAAGGTATATCTCATACATGCATGCTAGTGATCGTATCAATATTCATTTAAGCCTCAAACATTCCAGTTAAATTGTTCACGTCGCTATGGGTCGAATGGAAAAGAGAACGGAACCTTTCACACCATTTTATCCACTCACAGCAATCCTAAATCTGTCTTCGGGGTCGATAGTTTACTTTTAAATTTATCAACATCGACTTGTATCATGGTTTCCCCTTTTATGTTTCTACATAACGCGCTATTTTTTGCTGAATTTTCAGGGTTCCGGTTAGTTATATAATTAAAATAAGGCAACTATTTCTGGACTATTACCCCAAATCGAGTTATGTAATATGAAATGTTCGAGTTATTAATTGTCCATTGCACCTCATACGTTCGAATCATATGATACTTCATTCTATGTAAATACTCGATTCAAGTTTCTCATACCTTGGCATTCGTTCTCCTTCATTCTCTTCGTAACCCATCCAAGTTCGCCGCATCACATCCAATTCCCAGACGACATCGTCGTCAGTGCCATAGAGAAAGAGAGTCACAACCAAAATTCACACCAAAAAAATAAAATAACTAGATGATACTTTAATTAAGTTAGACAAAGGACAAATACAAGTAAGCAGTGGCCACTTAAGGTGACCGGTTTCATAGAGTAAATAATAAAACAGCAATTAGTCAGTGAATATAGTTTGAAATGTTACAAATACTGTTCAGTTTGATGTCGATGATGGTTGATCGGATTGTCGGGGTTCGACGTTGTAATATACTCGGCGACTTGTGGAGGGTCGGACTGATTCGGCGATGGAGATTCGCTGTTGTAAATTTGCCTGGATTATACCAGCCATGCTGGCTTCTTGGGATCTTCTATATGACCTTTCTGGTACGGGATGGCTTATCTTCCAAGTTTTGTAGATGGCGTATATTTTTAGGAGGGTGATTATCACGATTAAGGTGGTTTCGGCGATTACTACATATAGGAGTTCGTGAGTGTCATTTGTTTCACTTGGGTTTTTCGCTGGTTCGACTGGGTTTTGTATCTGCTGCTGTTGGACCTGTTGTTCTAACTGATCAAATTGTTGAATTTGGCCCAGGATTCGTTTATCGATGACTTTGCACATTGGGTTGTTACTACACATTAGTCTGATGTTGTTGACGTAATTTCGGGTTGCTCGAATATTGTCGATAAGGTTGGTTTTTATTATACTTGGGTAGATGCATGATTGGGTTGCTTGTTCGACCTTTTGGTTGGGTTTTCTGTTGCCTCGAATCTGTTCTATTTGGGGTTTTACGGGTTGTCGCCTTGTCAGATCAAGAATTATCATCATCATCATCACCACGACCGTTTTGTTTCTCATAATACTGTTATACATTTAATTATTTTATATACATTTATACACATCGCATTTTGTTTGCTTTTAATTTTTCCGTTTCTTTTTAGGGTCTTTCTCTCGGATCCGCATTAATTTGGATTCGGCTTTTATGACCCTGTGTCGGAGTTCAGGTAATATTTCCAGCTGTCTATTTTTCTCCTGGACCTCCTCTTTTAGGTGCCTTATCTCTCTTTTCAGGGTTTTGATCTCTTTCCTTTTCTTTTCAAGGTTCCGCCCAGTTCTAATTGTAGAAAATCGTTCTCTTCTGGGTCATTTTTCCTTTGACTTTGCTTTCGCTGTTTTGTTTCTATTTCTTGATATTTGTTGTTCCATTTTTCCATTTCTGTACTCTCTTGTAATTTCACTTTCAGCTGGTTTTCTAGCTCCTTTATGGTTTCCTGTCGCTTTCCTGCTTCTGTCTTCCAATAATCCTCGATTACCTCATTTGCCTTGAAACTGGCTCTCTCCCTCCATAATTCTTCCGCGATCTTTTCCCAATTACTCCCTCGCTTTCTTTGTTCGTGAAGCCATTCGTTTTCCTCCTCTACTCCTTTCTTTACCTCCTCCAATACTTTGCATTCCCTTTTTAATACCTTTATTATTCTCCGATCATTAATATATTTATCCGACATTCTCTCGTTTTCTTGTTTCTCCTCTATCAATTCTTCCTTCGGCGTTTTTATTTCCAAGGGGTCCATTTCGATTTCTCCTTCCTCTATTTCGGTCATATTGATTATCTCTTCTATTTTCATTTTCTACAATATTTACAATTAATAGTTGCGCTACAGTGCGGCTTATACTTATACATTTATATGCAATTTTTAGGATAGGCAGGGTTACAGTCCCGTAAATACTTTTACCGTACTATTAATTTTTTTGTTTGGGATATAGGTCCCGATTTTATATTTTTGTCTTTTCTATTAATCTTTACACAAAAGTTTCTTCTTGACCCACATATCCTTCATCGCTTTCTGACTGATGATTGTAGATGGAGTGCGATGGGGTCGAATGGGATATAATATCGAGGAAGTTGAGCTCTTAGCTCATGAACTTCGTCCCTCAACGCTTTTGAGACGTTAAGTTCTTCGTCCAACAGGTACGTCAGATATCGGGTTTCATCGTCCCTCACTTCTATCTGTTTCTCCAATTCTTCCGCCTTTTCGCCGTTTTCCCATTTTTTAATCTCTTTTTCCAAGTTCTTGATGTTTTCATCATACATCTTTCTTTCATTCTCGAGTTTTTTGTTCTTTCCGGCTAACACTATGTTCCTCTGCTCTAGTGCTCCTTTATAGCCGTTGTTGTCTCGCTCCAGGTCTGCTACCTTGTTCACTAGTTCTACGATCCTTCCTGACTGTTGCAGGATCATTTCTTCCATGGCAGTGTTTTCTTGCTCCTTTATTGATATTTTCATTGCCAAGTGCCTCTCGAATTCCATGGCCTTGGTCTGCCAGGTTTGACTACGGGCGGCGATTTTTCTGAGCCTTCTCAGCTCTTCTCTTTGGTCTAGGTTTTCTTCCCACTTTCCTTGCTCGCTTTCATATTCCAGTTTCTGAGGCAATTCTCTCATTTCTTTCTTTATTTCTCTATGTTGCCTTTTCCACTTTCTGGCTTCCGCCAATAGTTGGTTGGTTTTCCTCTCTTCCTTTGTATTTCTATTTCCCGTTTCTTATTTTCGTCGGTTAACCTTTTCCTCGACTCCTGCACTAGTTGTTTCAAGTAGTGGCCGTGTGCCTCCTGTCGAGTGCTTTCTAATGCCGACCACTTGGCTGCTCTTTTACAGGCCTCTGCCTCTGCTCTTAAATTCTGTACCAACCACTGAAATTGATGGTTCTCCCATTCTCTTGCTTCCTCGATATAATTTCAGGTTTGATTTGCTAATTGTATCATTACTTGAGTCCATCTCTCTTTGTGTATTTTGTTGATCCTTGTTTCATTATTTGGGTTTTCATTTCTTTACTGTGTATAAATCGTTATCGATGGTTTGCGTTAGAATTTTTTCCGCTTAAGTTTATCGGGGTTATATTTGGGGTTTTTCTACACTATATATTATATAGTATATAATATTTTACTGGATATATACGCCGATATTTACATATTAATATATACAAAATTATTCGTTTCGTTACTCTGTTCTACTCCTCCCATCTCGCCTCACCGCTATTTTTATGGATATTGTATCATTCCTTGTCATATCCTCTACTTTTCGTTGTAGAATGAAATTCGGTGCTCCTGATGCCGGTCCTTCTTCTAATGGCCTTTAATAACATGCGAGGTTTCCTGCTGTATGGAAATTCTGTTCATGTATACTTTGATGATTCATCATTGCGAGGTCTATTTTTGCTTTGAACGGCCATTCTATTAGCTCGTCGTATAACCCTTTGCACATCAAGAAGAATACTGAAAAATGTGTTCCCTGTGCGTTTCCATCTCCATTGGGATACGCTTTCTTTTTCATCTAATATCCGTTTTTCCATGAATAAAATGCTGGACTTAGTATTGTTGTATCCTTTCCGTTTCTCGCTCTCTGCATTTTTTCCTTTACCTCCGTTATTTTCCATATGTAAGGTGCTGTTGGTATTAATTCGTTGAGGTTCACTTCGCTTAATTTTTGGTATAGCTCTTTCACCATGTTATTGCTAGTTTCAACTAAGTCTGTCTGTATCTTTGTACTTGTTCTCGCCTCTTCAAATGCTTCTTTTTCTTGCAATAGTTCTTTTACCAATGCTTTTAGCGAGATTATTTCCTTTTCTAGTTTTTCGGTTTTACTTTCGCTTTCCTGTAATACCGTCGACCACATTTCCGCGTGTGTTGATACGTTGTCTGCTAGATGTTGGGGTCACCGGTTCCCTAAAAGTAACTACTATATAATCACAAAAAACCAAATTACCCGCACAGGATTGTGGTTGATCTCGCCACCTATAGCAAACGCAGTTAGGGAATACAAGGACACGCACGGATTGTTGCACTGTATCTCCCTGCGGCTGGTCCTGGTGGAAATATAACATCCAATTTCAGATTCATAATAAGTAAATATATCGAATAAACTTTGAGATTAAATAACCACCTAAGAGCGTGATTAAATTAGTTAGTTTAAACAACTGCAAATTTTTTTTATAATTATATATCGGTAGGAATCACACGAAAAAGAAAAACAATGTCTGTAAAAGTACCTTATTCGGTTTTAACGATCCTATCCGAAATTTCAAGTTATTAAATATTTTATTCAAATTAAAATATCAAAGTATCTTATTCGGTTTATGAATTTTATCTGAAATTTCAAGTTGTTAAATAATTCTTTAAAGTAAAACGTAAAAGTATCTTCTTCGGTGTTATAAATCTTCTCTGTAATTTCAAGTCATTAAATAAATTCTTTAAAGTGAATATAGAAAATGATATAACATTCAATGTTTTCTTCAGATTCCTATAATGAGGAAAAACCTTGATAAATAATTTTAGCTTAATAAGAAGGTTTGTTGAGGTACAGTTGACATCAGTTGGCTTTCTTTTTGCATGTCTCTGTGTGATGAGCACGAAACACTAGCAGGGGTCGATTGCCCAGCATAGATCCTTGTTGTTTGTTAGAAACCTTTTTAAAGCAAAACTTTGTACCAGCTCCGTCCATCCATCCTTTAGTTTGAGGATGAACAATAACACTTGGTGGGAATTTGGCACCTTTTGGGAGCGTTTCTCAGTTTTTTTTATGAGGCACGCTAAAACCACAGTAAAAATGAGTCTTCTTGTGTCCAGTTGTTTTAATGAGAATCGTTTTGTTTCCACATTTATCCACAGCTTCATTCCCTGGCAAATCAAATGTCATTAGGGTTTCATCCATGTTTCCTATATGCTCTAACTCGTATCCATGTTGTTTTCGCATTTTGATCACAAATTTATGAAAAGAAGCTATTTTCTCATCAAGCTGAGTGGGAAGATTTTGAGTGGGCGATTTTTGTCCTTTTTCGAAGTGTTTCCATGAACCTACTGCACCATCCGGCCGAAACTAAAAATTCTGTCATACCTGGAAAGTTCTTGTACTTATCCGTCTTTTTAAGTTGCAAAGCTCGTAGACGTATGACATCAATGAATTAAAACACTACTGTAAATGCAACAACCTAGCCTAGTGAATTGCAATCGAGTCATAAATTATTTTATCAAATGGTAACTATGGTGATGTGATTTAATTATTTAATAAATATTAAATTAATTGAAGATCGTGTGAAAGATTTTCCACATAAGATTGGTTTGAATAATATTATTGAGAAGATTATTATTTGAATTAATAAAATTTAATAATAAATTTGAGTTTTAACAATGGATACAATAAATACAAAAAGCTCTGTAGTTAAATGTATAAAAGTAATAAAATATTACGGTGAAATAGTAATAATTAGCTTGGTAAACCGTATATTTTACAATGATTTAAAAGGAGTAATAAAACAATATATAAATTTTCCGATACAATTATATTCTGCTAGAAACAGAGTCGCTCTCATGCATATTAATAGCATGTAGTCAAAGGCATGTGATAATTAGACGAAAATGGATATTTAACAGCACGAGCTTTTTAAGCCCACTTAGCCATGATACTAAGAATAAAATTATAAATTCAATCCAATATTTCTATAATTCTTTAATCTTTTTAGTGGACATTATTTCGGGAGCTCGTTCAAATATTGTGTCCCCAAGTTTTACTGTTACTTGAAAGTTTCTATAAAAATTTCAAACTAATTCCATGTATTGTGTGCATAAATATTGAAAAAATTACTGTTGGGTTAAAACTCTTTATTAAAACTATTTGTGTATATCACAGCTCGAGCTTTACTCATGACTTAGGTGGAAAATAAACTGAAATATGAAATAAATGCAAATGAGCCATTTTCTTAATAAAATCATTAACGTTTGGTTTTCCGTCTAGGGTACATACTACCATTTTTGTAGGGCATAAAATTCTCTACAACTTTCCCCTGAGAAACCTTTGCTACATTACAGACTACGTATTTCTCTAAAAATCACTGAAATATATCACAATTATCAATTTCTAACCCATCTCTGTCGAAAAATTACTAGATGTAAATGACAAGAGTAGCGGATGAAAACGCCACTTTGAATAGAAACTCATATCGTGTGAAAAATCAGAAAAATCATTGAATCTATTTATTTATTTATTGAAATATGGTTCGTTGTACTCAGTATGAAGTTGTTATATGAAATGTGAATCAATGTCTTGTAGAAATGAAGTAACTAGTGTTGTATTAAAAAATAAAGCAATGAAATAATCGTTTCCAAAATTAAAGATCAATCATCGATAAAGGCAATTTTATCTGTCCCATTGAATTTGTTAAATTGCCTGCACAATTTTTGCTTTTAAATATTACGTGAGTATTAATTGAAAACTATTTTCCTATATCAGTCTCAAATTGGAAATTTGGTATTTTCAATACTCATCCGGCTGAAATATTTTTGTAACACATTCGATCGACAAGTGTCCAATGTCTAAAATCAAAACATATACAAAAACAATTTTTTCCATTAGAATATTTAAACACCAAAAAGTTTTAATAATAATCAAAGTGTCAAATAATAAAATTCATCGTTTCACATAAAAAATTCATATAAAGGCAACATAAAATATGTTTTAACTGTTCTTAACAAAAATGAAGTTACTAATTATTTTTTTTGGTTGTAATACGTACAATACGCCCGTGTGATTCTATTAGAGAACTTAATCGTTCAGCTTTGTGGATACTGCAGTTATCCATAATCAATGTAAAATTCCTCATCCCTAGAAATTCCAACTTCAGTAGTATTTCTTCCAAAAAGTCGTAAAATCTTTCAGTATTATATGCGGAATCATATGACTTGTACCAAACCAGTCCGTTTTTATGTATTGGAGCACAGGTTGAAATATTACTGACTTTTCCTGGGACTTGTAACGATTAGACTAAAACCATAAGATTTCCTACTCGAAAATGATGATCCCATTTCATCGATATAAATGAGTTTGTTTTCGTCCATTAGTATCATCGATTGAACATGTCCAACCTTCAACTTAATATTTCTTGCTGCTGGAACCTAAACCACCCGTTAAAACTGTAACAAAACAACTTAAGTGTTCAGTTTATTGTAATTTTTGAAACTTGCAATACAAAGGTTTGCTCGATCTGTTGTTTCATTGTATTGTAGAAACGTCTTCAGCAATAATGCTATCGATGAACATTTTAATCTGACTAGTTATTTTTTTAGTTTTCGGCGTACGTATACGAATTGATTCCACTCTCCCATTCAATTTGAACACTGACTATTGATCATTGTTTTCTAGGAAATCTTGTATTCAATTGCTATTGTGGAAATTATCTTCACGAGCTTACTGCATCACACAACTGTTTTTTGCATTCCCTTGCATGGAGAGGGATTTAATTGAAAAAAATAAACTTAATTTAATTGATTAAAAATAAACGATATTTAGCAGTATCTATGTATATTACATTTTGATAATTTTATGTGAAACGATGATTATTTTTATTTGACACGTTGATTTATTTATATGACACTGATCACATTATGTGAAAAACCCTATATGAGGCTCTTTTGACTTTTGATTTCTTTGTTAAATTAATTTAATTTCATTAATTTCGTGCTAGAACATATTCACTATTTATTTATTTTATTAGTATTATTAATATTTACAAAATATTCCCATTCTATACAATGTATCTTAACATAATAAAACTGTCAAAAATGGAATGTTATTTAATAATAAAATTATTCGCTTATTATTTTTTGAATATTCATTGAGTATATTTTGTTTCTATTGCCTTTTTTTAATTATTTCTTTTTATTCCACGATTTTTTTACATCATGCAAGTATTGTAATAATTCTTGTGCGTTACAGGTACCGTAATGTTCTGAATATAATACCCGGGTACTCTAATTGGAAAATGGCAATATTCTGAAAAAATAATAAATCCAATTAGTATACCCGGGCACTCAAATTGGTTATTTATATCCAGATACACTATTGTGAACGCCACACACACACACACACACACACATATATATATATATATATATATATATATATATATATATATATATATATATATCTGCACAGGGGATGTATTATCTAAAATTAAAATAAAACCAATTAATATATAATTAACGAAACAAAACAACTATATTAATAATTCAAAAAACAATAAGATTATTCATTAATAATAAAAAAAGTGTATACATTAATTTAACTGTATATAATAATAGAAAAACTAGGAACATAGTCCGATACAAATTTATTAATTATTTTTTAAAGTGTTATTTATTACTCATCTGAACCAATTTTAATAGCTCCTCTGTATCAACTTCACTGGAAGTCTCGCTGACATATTCATCATCATCATCATAGGAAGAACTCAGACTATCAGTTGCATGTTCATCAACAGTTTCTAGATCAGTTTCATTAGCTCCATCAACCCCGACCAGCTCGTAAGGTGTTTGGTTTCGATTCCACAGTCTTTTTCTAAAAAATGTAATGACTTTCCATTCTTTACTCGCGATACAATTTGCAACTTGCGTTCAATTGTGATATTCTTCCTTTTCGATGACATAAAATGTTAAATAAAAAAATAAAATTTCAAAACACTAATGACATCTACCTATACTGTGATAGGCCAAAAATATTAATCTAAAATATTTTTAAACTTTTTCGATTTTTTTAATTGAGATCAGATTTTAGATTTTTTTTGTTTAGTTGTCAAATGAGAATTTGTTTATAATATTTGTTTATAATATTCAAAAATCGTTTATATTTTCGGCCTCCTTGTCAAAATGATGTTTAACAAATATAAATGGATTTATTAATAGATAGTTTTACACCATTTTCATAATAGTTTTAGTAGTAGATAGAATAAAACTAGCATGAAACATAAATCCAATATGAAATTCGAAATTAATTTCCAAAAAAAAATCCAATTACTGTACCCGGGGTACTCTATTTGGACAAATGTTGCTATTAGTGTATCCGGGGTACTCTATTGGGGGGTACTATATTCAGAACTTTACGGTAGTCCACATTTTACCTTGTCGTGCTGTTTCTAGCGTGACCCCAAATCAATGATGTTCGTTATCACTCGTTACCCATCGAGTGATCAATGTTGGTGCTGTACCAAGAGGGTGAGTGCCAGCGAAAAGTGAGTGTGCTACTCGTACTATAATTGGCAAGCAATTGATCAAGTTCACGGACTGCCGATAGCAGGCCCATGTCCGATTTACACAGTCCCTGTCGTTAGATTGCTTTCCCAATGTTATCGCAGCGTTCCTCCTACTCCTTTTCGACTTATAGGTCGTTTGCCTTATGTACACGCACTTAGGTTAAAACAATGGAACATTTATTAGTTCAAAATATTGCACACTTCTCACTAAAGGATGTATGTTAAAGCCATGGAGCATTTATCAACCGTCGATTTACACGTGACTTCTTGATTAGCTTGGCTTGCAAGGCGAATTCTCTTGAACCGGTCTCGAACATCTCTGCTCGGGCGTTTTCTCTTGGCCCGACCAGTGGACTGTGTGGGTGGATGTACCTCAGCAAGTTCCACTACTACTGATCGAAGCTGTTTGGCTGTGTTGAGATCCAGATCCTTTTGGCGAAGCTGATTTTCCAATTTCCGGATACTGATCCTGTGTGCTTTGCAGCTGTATCTATTGGATCATCTACAGGCGCTTCTGCATTTCTCCGGGGCTTGGTTAGAAGTTTGATCTTTGAATGGAGACTAGGTTAGATGAGGTGGAAAGAGGTTGATTAATTTCGAAGTTATATTTAAGGAGAAAATTTCATTCTGTCCTTACTCTTCCGTTCGTAGTTGGCGTAACCCCGCGACCTATACATCTATCCCTGAATAATATCAACCAGGTTCAGAGCCCTTATCTTTACTCCAACATCACGGGATTTCCAAATTTGACTTGAAGGGTTGCTCCCGTCTTACCTTTTCACCTATCGATCGAATCCATGTTATGACTATGCGTTCACTTCGTAGAAAATTTAAAATAAAAATTATTTTGGGAAATAGAAACTAATTATATTAAAATAAAATTTAACAAAAAACTAATAAAAAATAGAAATTTAAAAATAAAATTAGGTTAGAGCTACATTAAAATGAAAATTAAGGAGAATCACATAAAGTAATAAATAGGAACATCAAAAAAAAATAAAAAAACCAACAACTTCTAATATATTTATTTAATCAAAAATTAAAATTGAGAAATAGGTAAAAATATATCTGACTTACATTAGAATGGAAATAATCCCGATGATCCAAATAAAAATAATTCCATAGAAGTTCATAAGATCTTGAAAAGGACCTGAAAATTGAATAAAGGCAATTGGAAGTAAGGATGCTGACAACTAATAAAGCTTAAAGACGTGAATAATGATTTCATAATTGTGTGAAATCAAGATCCATAACTTAAAAGTCACTAGAATTAAAAGATCATGCTCAAAAATCATATATAGTAGTAGATAGAATAAAACTAGCATGGAACGTAAATAAAAAATGAAACATATATATATATATATATATATATATATATATATATATATATATATATATATATATATACTGAATAGAACGAAATTACATCAGATGAGATTTATAAAAATGATATATTGCGATTACACAACATGTCAATCATAAATATATCTAACTCAATAAAATAAATTTCATGACCATAAAAACTATCACAAATTAAATAAGTATAAGAAAATTCCAACACTTAGTTGATTGGATTTCGTTCAGAAAGCCTCCGACGAGTTCGTCACTAGTATCTAGATTCATTTAAAGTCTATTGTAGAACAGAGTACTAGACCCAATGGCAACTGGGACAGACGAAAAATTCGATGGTCAAATACACCGTGACAGACGTAATATTACGACGGGGATGATTTAGGAGACGGATTTTAGTGAGGTAGGATAGTAATAAGGAAAATAAGATCGATTGCAACTAGGGAAAGTTTAGTTTTGGGTAATATTAGAGAATCACAGAGTAATTTAAATAAGTTGGGCATAGAATTAGAAATAAAGGTAGATCCCTGCGCAGAATTTTCGAAAATAATATTGAAAAACATTAGGAACTGAGAGCCACGATTAAATGAACATGTAACAATAATCTAACCACAGAATAGATAATGAACAATGACGTAAGACCTTCTATCGGCAATCCAGAACTCTAAAATGAAAATACAATGAGTAGTTTACAAAAAAATTTCACTACTTTTATTAGTAACTCAAGATTCCGATGAAGATTTGGATTAAGGTTTCTTGTTTGGGAACAAACAATATCATTTTCGTCATCTTCAATGATCAATCATCATCGTCTTCTGATTCTTCACTACCAATATCAGCTCCACAAAATTGTTCTTCGGAATCTCCTTTTTCACAAATTATATTCATAACGGCAAGATGAGCGCCATGAGCAAGGCATAGTTGAAATTCTGTAGGACTTTCTCCACCAAATGTTATATTAACAGCATCAACATCTGTAGTACATCATCTGTAGTACAATGTCAATATCAAACGAAATACTAAATTGTAACAAATGATTTCGAACAACTTGTTGAATTTTTTTTGAGTTACAAGAACCGTTTATGCGAGCCAATCCCAAATTATTGAACTTTCCAATAGCATCATGTAAGTTAAGTAAGCTGGTCCATTCATAGTTCTTGGTTATGGCATATATATTTTTTCTCATATTTAGTATCTAAAAATTAAAGTGAAATTTATGAGTTGCTTAGGTAGCTTTTGGTAACTAACCTCGCAATATCTTTAAGTATCAACTTTTGAGGAAATAGAAGAAATTGATAAACAAGTTGAAACATTAACAACAAGAATTGAAGAAGAATTTAATAGAAGTGGTTGGGTTTTTAAAAATATTCGAAATATTTCATTAAATATAAACCAATACAAATCACCAATTGATGGAACTTATGTTGTTCTTCCATTTAAATCTAATGTTATACTCAATATTAAAAAATAATGATAATAAATGTTTTGTTTGGAGTATTTTAGCATAACTCCATTCATTTTCATTAGTCGAACATCCTTATCGAGTTGCTAAATATAAACCATTTGTAAAAGAATTAAATTTAGATAGTATCGAATTTCCAATAACATTAAATGGTATTAAAAAATGTCAAAAACAAAATCCATAAATAGATATTAATGTATTTACAGTAAACAAGGACAAAAAACTTGGAGTGGTTTATAGAAACCATTTAAATTATATTATGATAATCACTTTTTTGTGTAAAAATGTTGGTATATTTTTGGAAATAGTAAGAGTCTTAATTGTTTTTGCTCATTTCGTTCTGAAAATCCATTAATAACCAATCAAAAATGTGTGTTGAACATAAAGAACTAAAAGCTATTTTCCATAATGAAGAATACAAATATTTCAAGGAATATCATTATTATAATAAAGTACCATTTGTTTGCCATGCTGATTTTGAATGTTGGAAAATTAAGAAGAATAAATATTTAAGCTTAAAATAATAAAAAGCATAGCAAGAATTAATAAAAAAGCAAATAAAATAAGAATCTTACGCTAAATAGTATAGAATGTTCTGGAAATGCAATAGCCATCATGGTGGCAAATTTAATAAATAATAAATCAAATATAAAATTTGGAAAATAAAAACAAAAATTATTTGGAAAATTCGCCATCAAAATCAACAAAAATCAAAATTCGAAATTAATTAGAATTAAAATAATTCGAATTTGTTTTACTGCACTAATTCACGCAAACGTATTCGCACACCACAAATATGGTATAAATACTGATACATTCTCGTCACTCTTTTATGCCAAAAAATTGTTCTTTTGTAAGCGGATTTTATTATTTTATGACATTATTTATAATTACAACTTTTACCACATTTATCTTGAGTTCTTTTATATTATTTTTTAAGCAAGAGTGACTGGAATCTTCAGGTTCATTTTTATGCGCGAGATTCGAGCAAGTTATGCATCTTTATCGTATCTGTCGTCCTAAGCCCTATTACTATCTACCTAATTATTAATATTAATTTATTATTATTAAATATTTTTTTATTAATGTGGTAGTAATCTAACTAACAAATAGTTTATTGTTGTTGCTAGTTCCTTATTATTAACCCATTATTAATTATTAATTTAATTAATCAATTTAGTATATAATATTAAATAACAGCGACACATCCCTCCAATGATGTCGCTGTAACATATCAATTCTATATTTAGAATGGACCCCTTCCTTCTTTTCCATCATTATCCTATTATCAGATGAAACTAAACTACAATAAATCCCCCACACCACCTCCTGCATTGGCCAATCACCGTCGTTTTATAAGGAAATACCTGCTTCAGCGAAAACATTCCGACGACACATTCGCCCCCAAAGGTTAAAACCCTCAACTCTAGAGCCTAAATCCCCTTCAAGTCTTCAAATGTACTACGACCTTAACTTATATAACGTAAAAATACAATTGACCTGGGTTTGTTTCAATCGCACTTATAGAGATTCTCATTGTTTAATAAAAATTGTTAGTTAATTAAATTTTGTTTGGATGATTGCGGTTTTCCCTTTCATCATTAGGTGTTAAAATATTTTTTTCCGAGAACAAGGTTCAATGGGTTGATTAAATTCGAATAAATCAAAGAGATTCACTATATTTCACCTATTTTGAGTTTCTTACGGATATCAAAGATAGAGTTTTCTTTGAAGTATTACGTTAAACACTTATCTTAGTCGCGTTTGTAGATAGATTTTATTCGTTTGCGCCAAAGGTGACTGGATTATTTCGAAACAATTTGTCGTGTTTTGAAAGTCTCTCACAGTTATCACAAGCTAGCACACAGGCCAAGAATTATCAGACCAAACAAAATTTTTACTATTTGAATTTAATTTGAATTTTCTAAAATAAAAAACAGAAATTAAATTAAAAAATAACATTTACGAATGTTAATTCACCAATTTTTAGTATCAGTGTAAAAGTGATGTTGCACTTGTTCATTTGATGATTTGGTCCCCTCAGCCTTTTGGCTTTACAAGCAGAGACAATTTCATCTTAGAGGGAACGTGGATTGTTATCTGATTGATTTCACATAAAATACATAGGTTTGTGTGAATAAATATGAAGCATAAAATAAATTTATTTATAGATTGTGTAAAAATGCAAAGTAATATTAATTTTTTTTGCTTTTCATTCTAATTTTTGATATATTGTTCAATTTTCTCAATTATGATCAGTGCCTTAGTGCATATAAATATAGATTGTCTTACTCTTTCATCTTTTTTGTCAATATAACATAAATCTATACTCAAAAACAGAAAATAAGTCTCTCTATATGTTTATCTGTATGTTTGTCTGTCACAAGAATTCCTCTCTAACGGTGAACAGTAGTAACATGAAATTTACATGTTCCTCTTATACTCCGTTTAATTTCAAACTACATTGAATTCTCTACAATTTTTATATTGGAAACTCTTTTCAACTGTTGCTAACTTAGGAGGTACATGAACACTACGCATTTTTCTAAAAATCATAGTGATTTATAAAATAATGATAAATCATTATAACAATTATTTTTAAACATTGCCATTATTTCAGATATTTCTAATATTGTATTGGGTTATTTAACTTTCGTTTGATTTCAAACCTCTTTGAATATTTAATGCAGA
>CAUHTR010002044.1:0-27401 GCA_959609185.1 Schmidtea polychroa
TATTTTTCAATTCAGAAGGGGTTTTAATATATTGATGTCCTACCAAGCGACTAATTGGTTCATATTTAGTGATAATAAAATGTATCTCAAGAAGGTTGATAACGCGCCATCCACTGCCTAAATAAGTAAATTGTTCTATTTTTTCATTTAGTTTATGAACCCCTTCGTTAAAAAAGTCATCAGAAAATGTCGTTGCATTATTAGAAAAGTAATTGTCACGGATTTCACCATCTTTTTCAAATCGAATTAATATCGCAAATTGAATTTTGACGCTCCCCATTTTATTAATTTAGTTTTGATTTTATCTGTTAAAATTATTTTAATTAATTGCGCATCTGATACATCAAAACGTAAAGTCTTGATAGCGCCATTTAAATTTATTGTGATTAAGGGTTCATTCTCTAAGGAAGAACCTCCAAATTGAATCAACTCATTATTTATAATATCTACATTATTTATAATAGGTATAATTTCATTATCTACAATATTTTCATTATTTATAATAGGTATAATTTCATTATTTATAATAGGTATAATTTCATTATTTACAATATTTATAGAGTCATCATCATCACTGATTTCGATGACTTCCTTTTTAATAATTTTATTAGGTATATTATTTTCTTTATTTTCAGCAGGTCTTTTATTTTTTGATGTTTTATTTTGTATAATATTTAAAATATCACAGTTATTTTTATTAATTTCCCTAAATAGGTCTTTTTTATTTACTTTAAAAGAATTTAAATGATTTGAATGTTGTTTAAAAAATTCTTTATATCTAACGCTCTGGGAAGTTTTGCATATGGGGCATATAAAAAAGTTGATGCCATTAAATTTATGCATGTAATATTTTTTCATGTTTTTATAGCATGAAATACCATGACCGATTGACGACATGCAATATCTTGGGAAAAAAGAACCTGATAAAAAAAAATTATAAACTAATTTTTAAAAATTAATTCATTAACATATAAATAATAATAAAAAATCAAATATCGCAATGTCGATATGTTGATGTTATTATCATTCATTATTATACAATTCTTTGTAATGAAAACTTGTATAATAATAAACGTTAATACTTAACTATTTAAGGTCATGTCTTTGTTATAACTTGCACATGTATTGGATGAACACTGCATTTTCATTATTATTATTATTATTATTATTATTATTATTATTATTATTATTATTATTATTATTATTATTATTATTATTATTATTATTATTATTATTAATAATAATATTATTATTATTATTATTATTATAAGATAACGCCAATCAAACATTTTTTTCACGATTAATTTCGACAGTTTTCCTGTCATCATCAGGTGGGATATAATACTCATTAAATAAAGGATTTTAAACAAATTTAATTATATATAAAAATTTTTTTTATTTTATAAAAATATTATTTTTTAAAAACTTTAACATTTAAAATTTTAATTTAATAATTTAAAAATTTAAAAATTTTTTATCAATTATTTAATTTAACACAACAATCAATACATACAATATACAAAAGCTTATTTAAAAACACTCAACACACAAGTATTTACAGCATTCTGCACATTAATTTTCGGATTCAATGATTTTATCAACAACGCCTCACAAATCACACGTTCCCAATAATTATCGAAGTTTTTTAATAAAATTTTAAAATCAGACATACCTATTTTAATCTTACAGCCCTTATTGTGCTCACCAATATGTGTCAAAGACTTCGGTCTACAATGTCCTCGAGCTCGAATACAGAGATGACGGGAAGTCTCTCCAATGTATGTGGCATTACACCCATTACATGTAATGGGTGTAATGCCACATACATTGGAGAGACTTCCCGTCATCTCTGTATTCGAGCTCGAGAACATTTTTAAATTTTTAAATTATTAAATTAAAATTTTAAATGTTAAAGTTTTTAAAAAATAATATTTTTATAAAATAAAAAAAATTTTTATATATAATTAAATTTGTTTAAAATCCTTTATTTAATGAGTATTATATCCCACCTGATGATGACAGGAAAACTGTCGAAATTAATCGTGAAAAAAATGTTTGATTGGCGTTATCTTATAATTAAATCATTGCCATGTATGTTTAACTAATTATTATTATTATTATTTTTTTTTATTATTATTAAAACATTGGTTTTTATTTTTTTTTAATGTCATTTTAAATTAAAATTTATAAAATCATTATTAAAATTACTTACATTGTGACTCTGAATCAGAGTCTAGTTCATCCTCAGTGGGGTATCCTTGGTATAATCGAGGGCATTAACAATTTCATTATCATTGCGGCCATTCTCGAAAGAAATGATGTCATTATTATTTTGATAATCTTCAATTATTTGACAATAACCTAAAGTTTTTATTAATTTATTATTTTAATAAAATAAATTTACTCGATGTTGAATCCATAAAAATATCATCATTGCGGCCATTCTCGATACTAACGATGGCATTATTATTTTGATAATCTTCAGTTATTTGACAATCACCTAAAGTTTTTATTAATTTATTAATTTAATAAAATAAATTTACTCGATGTTGAATCCATAAAAATATCATCAGCAATATCATTAATTATTTTACAGTCTGAATCCTCATTTATTTGCGCACTATTTTCTAAATTATTAATAATAATAATACTAATACTAATAATAATAATAATAATAATAATAATAATAATAATAATAATAATAATAATAATAATAATAATAATAATAATAATAATAATAATAATAATAATAATAATAATAATAATAATAATAGTAATAATAATAATAATAATAGTAATAATAATAGTAATAATAATAGTAATAATACCATTGCGAGTTGTTGAGCGTGAGCACGGCTCTGAACGATTTAGCTCTTCTCAGCATAGAAAGAGAAATGTTTGAAAAAATTGATTTTAAAGAGAATATAGATATTTTTGCCACGACAAATGCCAGAAGAATTAATATTTAATGTTAAACTGTATTTTGTCTAAGTCAATAAATATTATTTATACGCTTATTAAAATCTGTTAAACCTGTTTCGTTATTCGTCATTAATATTCTTTAAAAAAATTAAATTAAATATATATATATATATATATATATATATATATATATATATATATATATAAGGGGGCGCTAATTTCTCAGTTGCCCCAGGCGCAAGAACCTCACGGTACGCCACTGCCTACTACTCATATCTTCTGCAATGTCCTTATATTTCTGATAGTTTCTTTCTCTTGCTTTATGAAAATTTTCTCTGTCATCATAAGGGACCTTTAAATCCAAGATATGATACATATCATTTCTTTTTGGACGTATTATCATATCTGGTTTTAGTGTGGTATTAATTCCTTCTGGTATCATTTCAGTATCTAATTCCATGCCTATTGATTTAAGATATTCTTTGGCTGCTTTCAGTACGTTGGAATTCTTGTATTGTTTCGCATTTACTTTGACTGCACAATGGTTAAATATATGTGCCTGAGTTTCTGGGTGATCATTGCAATGTCTGCACATTATATCCAAATGTTCTTTTAACCTGTATGGATGATATTTCAAATTTAAAAGGTTATTTCGTGCTTTTATTAAGAATTAATATTGCTCGTCTGTTAGTGTCTCACTCTGAATAAGGTAGGACACATGATCACTCTCAGCAAAGGCTTCAGCAATATGTCCTTGACATTTCATTTCCTGCCACCTTTCCGAGTATATTAAGCTTTTAATATCATGTAGTTCGGAAGACGTATCATGCATATCGGAGAAGTCCATATATCGTATTCTGTCTTTATATTCTATTTCCAATTCGGTGTTTCCATTCATTATTTTGATTCTTACGTTAATATTGAATTTCTTCTTTAATCTTTTTACTGATTTTCTGAATTTACCAAAGAATGAATCTTTGTTACCAGTAGTTTTGCAGTCCCCATTCATCCATTTTAAACAAAATTCAAAGCTAGTACCTGCTCCTCTTGATTCCATTAATTCTTTTTTCATCATTTCTGTAAGTTTCTTGTCTCTTGAGTTAAACATTCTCATTAAGTGGACTACACTTTGAATAAAGTATTCATCAATTGCTTGCGTAAAGCCAAGTCCTCCCAGCTTACAATCAGCATATAGGAAGTCATGTTCTGCCATTTATCTCTTATAATATTCTTAATAAGTCTTTATTTTTTGATCATAGCCCAGTTGTTTTTCTCGATTTTGTACTGTTCGGTTACGATCAGTATCTAATACCATGTGATTTAAAACACAATTTCGGAAGCAATATACAAATCTTGAGTGAACGAAGATTTTGTATGCATTTAATTTTTGAGAAGGATGTAGCCTAGATTCCATTATTAACTTTGTGTCTTATAGTGTTTGGTTCAGTTTTTGATCAATATCTTGTTTACCATTCATACCAATATCAATTCTAAGGTATCGGTAGATGTTATCATTGTTAATAATAGGGATGTCTTCATTATATAACTTGATTTTGTTTATTTTTTCGCTTTGATATAGTTGGTAATATCCACAGTTAGATGGTTTAAATTTGAGGTTTGCTATATTAGCCAAATTTATAACCTTTTCAAGACTATTTATTATTCCAGTTCTGGTGTCCTATTGCAGTATTGTGCTCAGCACATCCATCAGGCGCACATACAGCCTTTTGATTAATACTCATTAAGTTACCTTTCTTGATCCAATTTAGAATTCTGTTGTTTAGAATTGAGGAGAAGATACGATAAGAAGTATCCATAATAGCTAGTGCTCTCCATGATGATATTTCATGACTTTTTTCCTGTTTGCCTGATTTAAGTATCAGTCTTGTTCTAAAACATTTCCAGTTATTAAGACATAGAATTTCGTAGAATATTGTTGGATATTGACAATAAGAAATTGTAAGATGGATCAATTTTTTTCCAATCTGCATAGGTAATTTTGTCTTTACCTGGTGATGATTTCTCTAATTTTGTCATTAAAATTTTTATTTCTTTATATGTGATGATATTTGCTGTTTCATTATCTATATAATTAGGAATTAGTATATTTTCAGCAGGAGCCTTGAATGAGATGATATCACTAGCATAGTTTTGTATGAATTGTTCCATCGAAGGTTTCGTTCCATTAAAGTTAGCATTAAATAATTTTGTTAGTTCTTCCTTTGGCTTTACTCTGAATTTAAATCTTTTAGTGCAAGTTAATTCAAAGCTTTTTTTAATAGATAAGTGTACAGGATCATTTATTTTTTCCATTATATATTTCTTTGGATTGATGTTAAGATTTATTTTTTCTATTTCCAATAACATCTCTTCGCAGTCACCATGATTTCCATCCATCTGAATTATCATATCATTTATAAATGATTGATATTTGGCGATATTGTCAGTTGGGATTCTTTATTCCGTTGTTATCATGATGATTCTTTTTAAATCTTTTCTCATATTGATTGTATTAAGGATTGTTAGGTCAACACTCAAATTAAGGCATTTCACAAAATGATATAGAGCACAATCACTACATATTGTGCATCGAGGGTAGTTAGTTTCTCTTAGTTCTATTTGGTTATCTCTCATGATACTTTGAAGGCTTAGTATAGTTTTTAATAAATCATTTGCCAGATCCATATGTATTTGCAGACTATTATTTGTGGTTGGATCTATCATAGTAGCATAGCCTTTCTTTTTATCCAAGTAGAACAATATCTGCTCAGTGCTATCGAATGTTATATTGCACGAAATTTTTATAGGTACCATTTAAAGTCTGCCAAAAAAATGTGATGCGTCTAGAGATTTGGCTGAACGTTGCGGATTCCTTCACCGAGAGTCACTATTTTGCTACTCTCATCTAGTGTGTGGACTGCATTCATATTCTGGGTCATGAGTGTTACAAAAGTTTACGACTGGTTCCGACGCAGGATATATTAAGCAAAATCTAAAGAAGCAAATCAGATGTCTTCCGGACCTCCTAAGCCACGCATCTCGCGTAAGACTTTGGTTTTCGTATCTCTATTCTTCGAATCTCTTCTTGATCCATCATTTCACTTCTGTCTCTGTTTATACCTGGTTAAGTATATCACTCTCATTTTTCACCTCGTTCTAAAAACCTATCATCAAAATTGTACCAGCGATGAACTCGTTAGAGGCACTCTGAGCTGAGTGAAATCAACCGAGTGTATGAGACTATGGCATGGTTGATTAATCGATTTTAGAGAAAAATAATTAACGATTAATTGTTCAGTTTTTGAGTCGATTAATCGATTAATTTATTAATTTTTTTTATATGTATTTTAAGTAAATAACTTCTGCATTTTAACAAAAATAAAAGTTTATTTCACTTCAAATTAAATTCAGTACATATATAGGTAAAAAATAAAATAATACATTATAAAATATTTAGTTTGTATTTTTTTCATTTAATAAATGTGCACGTAGGAAGCAGAGTTTATCCAACGTATTGTCGTTCAAGGATGTCCGGAGCTTTGTAACGAACAAACCAGCAGCACTAAAGCTTCTTTCCGCCTCCACTGATGATGGCCGCACGCTCAACAATCCATTATAAATTTTTGATAGTAAATCTGTTTTTATTTTACTGTGTTCGTAAACCATCATTTCCCTTTTTATATCTTGTAAACTATAGTTGAATGCAGCTGTTGAATTGAGTTTAGCAAGTTCTTTAGTTAAGAATTCCTGTAACTCATCTGCTTTTGAATATTTTGCTCTTTTTTCAGATACAATTTCTATAACATCGTTTTCATCTTCGTAATCAGAATCAGCTTCGGATGGATTTTCTGTAAGTGGTATAAGTAACCTATAAGCAAAATCTTTAGCGGTATTAGCGAGCTCATTTTTGGTTGGTTTTTTAAAAACAAAGTTTTCATCCGATACACTTTCTAAATATTTTATTGGGTCATCCAAATACAGCAGTAATCCTTCAAGATTTGGGTTCCTTCTCTCATTAATTCTGGTAGTCATTGACGTGCAAAACCTTTGTGCCAGCACACTTGAGTGGGATTGCTCTTTTAATTTTGTCAATAAGAATTCAAAGATTTTTGTTGCTTGTATTAAGTTGCAATCTTTCCTGCCCAGAGCCAAGGAGCTTACTTCAATTACTTCCAATGATTCGACAATATCCGAAATAACATTTAGTTCATAATTGGAAGGAAAAATTTGAACAACAGACAAATC
This sequence comes from Schmidtea polychroa, assembly GCA_959609185.1. Taxonomy (NCBI): domain Eukaryota; kingdom Metazoa; phylum Platyhelminthes; order Tricladida; family Dugesiidae; genus Schmidtea; species Schmidtea polychroa. Next base: position 7,168 of record CAUHTR010002044.1, read on the forward strand.
ATGTAAAACTGTTTTTATAACGTCTTTCATTTCCAAGAACCGTTTAAGCATAGCCAACAGCGAATTCCATCTTGTGGAGGTATCAATTATCAAATTTAATTCCTTACCAATTTTATTTTTACAGGCTTTTTGCAGCACATCATTTTTAACAGGAGATTTACGAAACATTTGAGCTATTTTTCTTACTTTTTGAATAACTGTTGAAAAATTATAAGCTAGAGCGCAGTTTATGTGTTCTGAAGGATTTTCTTCCATCCAAAATTGAAGTTTACTTTCTGTTTCACTTTCATTTGAATCGTAATCAGATTGATCTCCAGCGTTTTCTTTTTCCAATTGGATTTCCTCGTCTATTTCTTCAAACGTAGTTGAATTTTTTTTGTAAAGGACGTCTACAACTGCCAAATGTATTCCGTGGCTGTGGCAAACTTGATGGTAAATACACATCAAACGACCCATCTTTTTCATTACAGAGCGCCATCTGTCACAACTGCCACTATGTGCTTTTTCAAAATAATGTCATATTCGCTTAATCTTTTTTCTACAATTTCAACTGCTTTGGCTGCTGGCATGGTTTCTTTTATTCTTATTATGCCAAACTCAAAAACATCTTTATCTTTGGTGTGAATATTTAGACACATATATCGACGATTGCGTTTTGAAGTCCACTCATCTAAAGACAAAGAAAATCGTTCCCAAGCTTCGATTTTCAATTTAAGTTTGTTTTTCAGAGCTTGTTGAATCGTATCTGCGTAATCAACCACCATAGCCTTGATACCATTTTCTGTTACAGGAATACTTAAACCTTGGGCTTTCCATCCATTTTTGATTTCTTCGCTATTTGCCAGAGTAGCAAACGGTAGGCGATCTAATGCAGTTAATTTAGCGAGTACGTATCCTGGGGATGATGCAGATTTTTTGGTAAAAAACGAAGTAACTTTAGATGCGTCATTATTTTGACTTGCCGCTGAAGTTGAAGCAACCACTTTACACAAATTATGTTTGTGTTGCATATGATACCTGTATGACGTCGTTGTTTTATGCGACCTAAATGTAGTGTCACAGTGTTTGCACTTTAAAATATTATTGTCTTTGCTGTTAATTAATAGATGAGTCCAAATTTCACTTCTCTTTTCTTTGGATTGAATCCAATCACTTTCTTTTTCCTTCTCAGCCATAGATTAATCTAAATTTAATTTTTATTATATAAATATTTTATATATTATATTTTGTAAAAGGTATACCTGTTTTGAAAAATAAGAGATTATTGATAAAATTGGTGTTGTTTTTAGAGGTTTTTCTTGAGCACAATTATTTAGATAATTTTATATTTTTTAAAAATTTAAGTATTAATATACCGAAAAATAATTCACTTTTATATCAACCACTTTTAAATGTTTATTAAAAGAAAACTAAATGCTAATAGCAATGTAATAACAAAATAACTAAAGAACTTTTATTTTTACTATGCCTAGCCTACGGTGATAAATTTCTATTTCCTACTTTAAATAAAATTCGCGGAAAATAGAAATGACTCCTAATACTTTTGGGTGCAGGTGCAGGAAAACAATTGCCTTCCATTTACGCAATTTTTAATTTTCTTGTTACAAATAAATACAAGCTACAAAAAACGATTAATCGAATTAGCTAGAAATTGTTCGATTAATCAAACCATATATAAATTTATCGATTATAAATTATAAGATTATAAATTAACCGATTAATCGAACCATACCCTATATGAGACCACATAACACTATTCTCATAAAATGTCATGAATAAAAAATTTACGATACTAAGTTATTCATAATTATATCTTGAAATATTGATGAGGAAAAAGAACGATTTGATGTTTTTAGAACATTTAATGATATTTAAAATAGATCATTACCATATACATAATATCAAATTACAGAAAAACAAAAAAACATTACTATCAATCTTAGTTGTACAGAAATTTAATTTGACACAAACTTTCCGTTTTCTACTGGGTTATTGGAATATTGAAATTTTTACTATGATGCTTTGATTTCAATGAAATCAGAAAATGACAATCGATTTAAAAATACTGATAGTTTACCACGTTAATTGAAAGATAGATGTTTTGTTGTAAGCAAATTATCTCTGTAATGCTTTACGCGCAAGATCTTTTTATTTGCTTCCTTCATTTGGACAGGAGTAAACCACGTCCTCTCCAGGTGGTCGATTTTCTGTCTTAATAGCTTTATCTCTTCCTGCTGTGTTCGTATGGTGACGTTCTTGTCTGAACGCGAGAAGCAGGGTAAGAGTAGTGTTCTGGAAGAAGAGATTGTTGTCGTAATTTTCTAGAGTGAATATCGTAATTATAAAATTGCGGGGGAACCGCAGATTAGATACCGAAAAAAGCAACCTCACTCCTGATGAGGACAACTAATCGTCCCGTACCTTAGGAACATAATCGCTAGTGGTTACCCATTACTATATCGTATTACCACGCTAAAATGTTTGGTAAAAGACCTCAGTGCTTAGTTGAATTACTCAATATAACATTCGATAGCACTGGGTCAGAATTCAATGAGTTTTTGATTATCAATCACCTAATCTGATTTGGCAGGAATCATTGAAATGTCCAAGGATCTACAAATCGGATGCTGGTAATGTGTTGGCCACACTATTGGGATGTGGGTTGAAACACTTATGCTTATGCTGACAAAATTATCACGGGCCAATTTATTGTGAAAAACTTTGCTCAAGAACAGAATCTAAACTTCCTAACATATAGGAAAATTAAAATTAAAAATAGGATTTTTAAGGGAAATTTGTTTAAATATCCTGAATATTTCAAATTCGATGACAACACTAAAAATATTTTTCGTCCTCCGACTCACAAAAATGTTACCCCTACCATGAAAAATAAATTTTTCTTTGACATTGAAAGTCAATTTACTATAAATACTATAAATAATTATTTAAAACTTGATAATCTAGATATTTTTGAAAATTTTATTGATGACAATAACCAAAAATACCTTAAACTTATTAAAATATTAGATCCAGTAAAACTATACCATTCACGGCCATTTTTAACTTACGTAAAACCAAACTCACCCAACCTAATAACTTTACTAACTTATATTACTTAAGCAAACAGTTATTTATATCAATATCAGTTATATCAGTTATTTATATCAGCAGGTGAGCTCCCATGGTAGAACTACCTCTGGTAGACTTCACAGTTCGGGTTCGCGAATGCCATAGAAGGTCTTACCTCATTTTCTTTTCACATACCGACGTCCTGGTCCAAAGGACGTCTCTCGAAATTGAACTGGTTTATTTTTATTTTTATACCTTCAAACACACGATTCGTAATGTTAGATTTAACACAACAATTTTATTACAAATACATTTTTTTAGGTGACACAGAAATATAGGACAATCACAAACAGATAGTTCATGAGATGTTGCATATACGGGATACACCTATACACTTGACTGGGAACACACAATTGTTTAAACACATTATTGCATCTCGCCCTCAGCTAACAGGGCGTTGATGTCCACCTGTAGCCGGGCATTTTTCGGATTTGGCATATTTCGGTAGAGATTATTCGGAAATCCCCGGCCGAGACAGGTACTTCAATCTTTGGACTTCGCTCCTTGGACGATTGGGCAGCGAACAGGGATGCTTCTAAAGCAGCGATGGTGTCCCTTCGCTTTTGATTTTTCTCGACCCGCGATGGACGTTTTCGCTTCTTGGAAGAGGAAATAGGAAAGGTAACATTCACCGTAGAGGTGTCATTCGTCTTGGAGGATCCTGATAATGTCGGAGCTATTAATGGTGGAAATTGACTTCCCTGTCCACTGGGCTTTGGTGCTCGTGGTTCGCTTTCTTGGTGATGCGCTAGGAATATGTTAGTCCCGTCGATTATTGGGTATTCCCGAACCTTTCGCAGAATTTCTGTCTCGGTGTAAACTTTGATGGTCAATCGTTGACAGCGGTTTTCTTCCAGGAGGCTGTCCCGACAGTGCTCCAGCCGTACTATTTTTGCCCGCTCTTCCTTCATTTGTGGTGGGGAGAACCACGTGCCTTCGTAATACTCAATTCGTTTCTTCAGGGCCCCGTTGTACTCTTGCAGCTTCTTTATGCCTGCATTTTTGTCAGCGCATGAGAAGCATGGCTGAAGGCCTTTCAATGGCAAGCTTGGTTCACACATTCTAAAGATAAGTTCTCAAGGTAATTTATAGTAGCATCTCGACGCAATTTGTCGCAAAAGAAAATTTAGTGATATTTAACTATCAAAACAATTTATAAACAAAAATAAAGCGTATAAATATTTATTTATATAAACATTTCTCTTCTTAAAGCTTTATCTAGCCACCTACTCATATTCAGATAAAAACCCTCGCATTGATTAGAATAATTCGTTCCTGCTGTTAATAGATCATCTAAACACATTTCGATTGTTCTTTCTGTGTTATTTAATCGTAAACCATGAAAACGTGATTTAATCATAGAAAAAAAATTCTTCTATTGGGTTAAGTTCTGGTGAATAAGGCACAAGATATTTTATTGGTATTTGCAAATCCGAAAAAGTTCGCAATACGGTAGAAGATTTGTGAATTCTCGCATTGTCCATAACCAAAATTTTATGAGGACACCTTCTAAAATATGGCGATAGCTTCTCAGTAATATAGTTTATAAAACTTTCTGAGTTATATGCACCAGTTTTATATTCATATGCTATCACACCTTCATACCCAATAGCACACATTAAACTTATATTAGTGCCTTTATTGGCCCGCACTTGCACATATGCTTTAACATTTTCAGCAGAATAACCATAATATCTGCGTAAATGTTGATTAAATCCAGTGTCATCCAAAAAAATTATATTTTCATTGTTTATTCTGGATATTTCACATGCATAAATTGCTCGAGCATCAATATTTCTCTCTATTGGTACCAATGTCAAACTCTTTCTACTCAATCCTATTTTTCTGATTTTTCGACTGATTGTAGGCAAGCTTAGAGTCACATTATGTCTTTCTTGAATGATATTTTTGACCTCGTTTTGAACATGCGAATTTTCGATCGCAAAAGAGTTGAAAATGGTCTGTTCTACTTCTGAGAAATTGTTGTTTTTGGTCAAGATTGTGTTGGACCTTTTCTCTGCAGCATGAACAAAAGGTTCATTATTTTCGTGCTGTCTTATTATTTTCCCGACAGTCTTTCTCTATAGACTTACTATTCTGCTGATCTCAGCTATACTATGTCGATTTGTTGCATATAAAGTGCAAACCAAATCAAATAATTCTCGAGTTACGGTTTTTCTTGTTTTCCTCTCCATTTATAAAATTAATTAAGTTTTTAAGATTTTTATTGAATAATTCTGTTTCAACGATTTATTTATTTAATTAAGAAAGAATAACCTATTATTTGTATAGTCACATGATTAAATATATTTTGTCATGAATTTAAATAATATCAATTTCATGGGAATATAAGAATGAAAACATGGGAATATAAGAATGAAAACATGGGAATATAACTATGAAAACGTGGGAATATAATAATGAAAACCCCTGTAAATTCCTTCATATTTACGTCGAAATTTATAATTTACCATTAAATGATTTACTAAATAATTACAAGATGATGTTGTACCACTAGTACAACCACCACCAGCAGTTGTTTGAGATACAATAATGTTAACCATTTCTACTTTAATTTAATTTCATTCCGAGTATAATTTTGGTAATTATTTTAAAGCACCGACGCGCATTGTGAATCGACTCAAATTACTATGCAGCGAGTTGGCATGTTATTTTAACTTATATAAGTAAGTCGGACGTCATAAAATATATAAATCGTTGATAGAACTGCCAATTTAGCAAATATCATAAGACTTGCTATGTACATTTTATCTTTATTTAATAAAAATAACAGCCGAAGTGCTTATCACAACATTCCAATGCAATTGGTTAATTGATGATATATTTTATATCACAAGGTCTAAAATTAACCATTTACCACTACTTGATATTGTTGGCGTTTTTGGAGGAAACTATGAAATCAAATAGATTAGATCATGAGTCTACATGGGACATCTCTTTAAATGCGTCCATGATTATTTCATTTCCTCATTTTTGTACCCACGGCAGTGACCATATTGGTGCTGTACACAACGGTCAAGAGTCAATCAGCAGTTGAGCTCCATTACTAGGACTACTCCCCATTGCGCTCTCTATCCGGGTTCTGGACTGCCGATAAAAGGGCTTAGGACCGACAAAATTGTCTAATGGTGAAGATTCGAATTTCAATAATTTTAATAAAATGAAATTTCTTGTTTACTAAACAAAAAAAAATCTGATTGATGTGGATTGTCACCTTTTTTAAGTCTCGTGCCCCGTTTCACAAAATTTCAGATACTTACTAACTTTTAAATGAAAATTTAAAAATATATAAGCATTAACTCTAAACTATAAAGTAAATTTTGATATCTAGTATACACTATACATGACAGCAAAATTCAGCAATGGAATTTTGTCTTTCTCGTTCACATTTTGCAGAACTGCGTGTGGATGGCAAGTAAAAATGCGTATCACGTATTGATCGAATTAACGATAATTTTCTCTAACTCACAAAGCTCCATCTAACACAGTCGCGGGATAAATGCTTTTTGTAACAGGTGCTCTTTTCTTCATTTACTACCCGTATCAGCCAAATCTCACTGCAACAGTTGTATTTATTTATTCGTAGATGAGTTTTGCAATTATTGGTTGTGTTGGGCTAGAACTGATTTTAATTTGATTTAATTTTCGTAATCTTAAGTTTTATAAATCAACCACTATGGACCATGGATCTCTCTGGTCATACCAATACCTCTTATATATGTTGCTTATAAATAAAGGAATTTACAATTTGAAATTTTATAAATAACCACCTTATAATTCTACATATATTTATCTATATCACCCTATTAATAACTAAGACTCACATATTGCCTTACGTTAGATCTATCTATGTCAAGTCAAAAAGTTGAAGGTGAAACCTTTAAATATTTCATGATTAAACCAATGACAGTACTTGATAATAAGTACATTAACTCGTTCTCTATCAAGGTCTTCTGGAGAAAACATCCACCATAGCCCATTTTTTTTCATTGTTATACGAAATCAATTGGAATAGATTTTACGTATGTGTATTTAGAACAGTCCAATAAAGTAAAATAAGTATTCTTTTAAACTGACACAAAAATGTGACGCTGGGCTATAGATAGAAACTACATGCCATGGCCCACGTGTCACATTAAATTAGAAGAAATTGATTATAAGTCAAAAAATATATAAAAACAATTTATCAATATGAAATTCATTTTATTTTGTATGATAAATTTTATAACATTTATCAACGCACAATCCAATTGGTTGTCCATTATTAGTTTTGAAAATCTCACAGACGAGGAAAGTAGCTTTGCGCTGTTTGTTTTTGGAACATACATGGCATCTAACTCGTTTCTCCAGCTTTTTCAGGAAGTGCTGTGTTTGTGAATTATGGCTGCGTGAAAACATAGGTACTTCTCTACCAGAATTAAGTAGTGCAAAGGCAATATCATCTCGAAACTCTAAATAAGTTTTTTTAGTTGAATGAATTTTATTGTACAACCAACAAGAATTCCAAATTGCCAGGTCAAGTATATGAAAGAAAAGTTTTAAATACCAGCGTATCGATTTCCGAGGGGTAGAGTAATAGGAAATTATTTGGTCCGCCCTATCAATTCCCGACATGTTTTTATTATAATCAAATATAGTGGAAGGCTTAATTTTTATGTAACCTCTTTTGCACCGTACTTCTTGGGAATGAAGCCTTATATTTTGTAGATATAGTCAGGGCATCCCGCTTATCTTTCCATTTCTGCACTAAAATATTTCCTTTTCTTGCAAAAACAGATTCGCCTCTTTTTAATTTTTTTGCAGTTACAATTGTCGGATTGCCTTTGCGATTTTTGCGAAATGTGCCAACAACGTGGGTTTTATCTTTATAGAGGTGGCTAATTTGATACTATTATAATAATTATCCATAAATATAGTATGTCTTTTTCCTAAATATTTTTCTAACAGCTGGTAAACGACGTAGTGAGAATGACCATCTTCATTACTTACAGTATTCTTTCCACCGTAAATAACTATATTTGTCACGAATCCATCAGGTGTACATAGCTCATATATTTTAATTCCATATTTTGCTTTTTTTTTCGTCTACCGATAAGTTCTCACCAGGATAATAAACACTTTGAATATTCTGTAGTACATGATTCAACAATTTATCGATTTTATGAAGGCGATTCGTTTGATCGTCTGTTTCATTGTAAAACCTTAGGCAGCGAAGTATTGATTCAAACCGATTTCTGCACAACTTTTCCAAACAAGGGATGATTATAAAGCATATTTGTATTCCAATATGCCTTTAACGAAGGCATCCGAATATTTCCCATCATGATACAAAGACCTAAGAATTTTTTTATTTCATCCTCTGTAACCCCAGTCAACTTTTTCAGATTTGAATTAGATGAAATATGTGTTGTATTCAGGAAAACTCCAACGATTTTTCCAATGAGGACATTATCGAATAATAACAAAAAGGTCTCAAAAGGAGAATTATCTATTGATAGGTTTGCTTTCAAACCCTCTTCTCCAATAAAATCGTGCAAAACAGGGTCTATATCGTCTTCTGACCAGTCTAAATTATTTTCTTGTACTCTACTATTACCATTGTTAATACTGCTATAACTATCTTCGATGCAGGAATCATGGTCATTTTCATGAATAATTATTGAATTTGATGAGCTGCTCATTTCTTCAGAATCCGTAAAAGTAAATCTATCAGTTGGATCTGGTACTAGTATATCCTTATCACATTCCATGTCCTCATCACTGTGTTGGGTAACCGCGGAGGTTGGTTGTACGTACACCCGTGACGATGATCTACGTTGGTATCGTGTACGCAGGTCGGAACTGATGGACAGATGAGCCTCTGTATTAAGACTACTACCCATCAGGTTCACATACGGGTTCCTGGGTGCCGATAGAAGGCCTTACCCCTTAATATTCCGTTCACGTTTCTGGTCCGAGGAGACGGTCGTTACGCCTACATTATCAATCATGTCACATTGCTCGCATAAGCAACTGACGCTCTTCATTGCACGATTTACCCAATGGCCTTTTCTTCTCATTCAATTTTGTCATACTAAACAACAAAAGCACTCGCAGAATTTAGATACAATCATTGGTCACCGACCCCGAAAAAATATAATGAATAGTAACTTAATATCGAATATTTATTGATAATAAAACCATATTTTCAGACGACAAAGATATCTTAAATTCAAAAATCAGGATCGTTCATCACATACAGTGTCTTAGAGTTTTATCGAATAATAGAATCCCATAAAGTTAGACATTTGCTCATGATAGTTGCATTAGATGGTATTCTCCTCGGCTAGCAGTGCATCGATATCGACCTGCAACGAGGGGTCGTTTGGAACAGAAGTTTTGACGGACAAAATTATCCGGAAATGGTTAGATGTAGTGGTTGGGAGAGTAGTAGGTTTTTTCCGCGATCGCAGCTTGGGCCGCAAACAAAGATGATTCGAGCGCATCCATCTTTTCTCTTCTTTTCGCTGTGCGTTCAGCTCTAGATGGCATCTTTCGTTTCTTTACGATGCCTTGCGACGTTGTATCGATGTTTACCGAAGTGATGTTAGAAGAAGGATTAATGATACTTGGTGCCGCTGGGGGAACTGATACAGTAGTCCCGCTGAGAATCGGATCGATAATCTTTGCCAATTCAGGTCCATGACTAGTGCAGGATGATGTCGCTGGAGCATTTACTTCGTCTGTTCTATGATGCAGGGAGAATACATTAACCCCGTCTTTAATTGGGAACTCCCGTATCCTTCGTTGCAGTTTCGATTCGGTATAAATTTGATGGAGAGCTTCGGATTGTGCCTTGATAGTTAGCCGTTGGCACCTGCTTTCTTCCAGGAGACTTTCAAGGCAGTGCTTCAATCTAAGAACTTTCATCTTCTCCTCCATTTGTGGCTGGGAGAACCACGTGTGTTCAAGCGTTTCAATAAGCTGTTTCAGAACCCCAATGTGCGTCTGAAGTTTTTGAATATCGACATTCTTGTCCGAGCACGAGAAACACGGTCTCGGACCCTTTGGTGGTAAACTGGGTTCGCACATTATCTGAAGAAAACAATGGAATTATTACCCATCTAAATATTCCTCCCTTTCTCATCTATGCCTTCAAATCTTTACAAATGCGTTGTCCATTTCAAGTATCGTCGGACATTCGAGAGAAGTTTTTAAGGGGTGTCTCTGATGGATAAGTTTAGTTTTAGACACTTTAGTTAACGGTTGAGGGTTCATTGATCAATGAATGAAGTAGTGATATTATCATATGCTAAATATTAGAAATCTTAGTTTTCTTTAGTGATTTAACATAATATTGTTAGATTAGAAAATTCTTATATTTTACTATGTGCTTACTAAATTATAGTCGTTTACTCCTACAATTTTTGGAAAATATAAACGACTTAACGAACTAATGAATAAGTTTGACAAGTATTAAATTTTTCATCATTTACTTAACTGGTTTTACTATGCTGTCGTCTATTCAAATGAAAAGATTAGAAAATTCTGAAACTTTCCCGCTCGAGGTCGAGTGTATTATCTTACTACTATAGATTTAAGAACCCCCCATTTCATTATGTCAGTTTGTATGTATTAAAAGTTTTTTTATTATTTTTATTTATTTTATTATTTTCTTATATTTAATACTTAGAAATTTATAATCGTTGACTTTTTGTTCATTGGCTCTGATTATCGCTAATTAGTTCTAGCTATGTAGATTTGATTTCCGTTTTATGTTGATGAAATATTTAATCAAATTTCAATTCTTAATAAACAATTATTCGGAGGTTTATAAACAAAAGTTGCATCTTTGAATTTTTGTGTATACTTCGCCATCCACCTAACCCTCATTGAACTTGTTATATTCGGTAAAGTGGTGTAAATAATTATGGTCTAAACCGGAAATGGGGTAGATTTAGTGAAATCAGAGTTAGTTTCCAGATTGTATACAATAAAGATTATTCCTCGGCTAAATTGCAGATTTATGTTTACTTATCGAACGTCGAGTGTTTTATGTCTTATCAAATTCGATGTCATCTGGAATTAATGTTATGACAATCGTGGAGAACTCGTCGGATGAAAGATGTTCGCGCTACATTTGTCGGAATGATACTAAAATGAAATTCACTCTCGATCCTGATTTCGGAATTACTCATAAAACTGATTGCGAAGGTGTTTATTGTGTTCAACGTACAAAAGTGTCAAGAATTCATTTGCCAGCTACTTGACCGAAAGTGACGAAAGTTCTACGAAAAATCAATTTTTTCTAAATGTGTTTGAAAATTCGAAATGTTGTACTATATTCACTCAGAGAATTCTATTGTCCTATTCATTCCTCTGCTTGCACTTCGAAGATGGCATTTTTCGTACTCTGTTTAGTCGTGTAAATGGTGAAATTAACATCGTTGATCTCTCCATCCTGCATGATACACTCAAAAGCCACTGGTGCAAGCATCAACTACTTTCAAACGACCATACACTACGGTTCGACCTTTACATAAATCTTTATCAATCATAATAATAAAATATATATTTAGTAAATTAAAATAATAATAATAAAAATCCTCACCGATGACCATATCCCTTGATCCGTGCATGAAGATTCTCAAATTGATCTATCCAAACACATGTCATTCATTCGATTTCACATAATTTTCAATAATTCCCATAACAGACTTTCTGGAATTTTCCGTAGATAATTTCTCTCTGCTTCTGTGATTCACATGTAACAATCAAAATCATAATAATACTTTTCATCCATCTGGCGACAACAAGTCATGCACGGATTTTTAAGCAATATCGTTCTCGAGAGCCCATCAGTGAAGAGAGAAGAATAAAATTCAATGATAATAATTTTAATAAATTAAATGTTCCAGTTATAATTTATACAAGATACCATAAAAACTACTTAATAAAGTTGCATGATAATTACCTATTAAATCAAAAATAAAGAATGAACTACTGAATTACTTTTCCGTGTATAGCTTCTTGAATCGATATAGAATTGCACTGAACGATCTCCGAAATTATCTTTGAGAATACTATGAACTGTCTGATTTAACTAGTCGTAAAAATGTTGGTTGAAATTCCTGTATTATTCGATGATTCTTAGTTGAGTCCTGTGATTAGTTGTAGGGTTGTGCTGGTATACCTGTCCTCAAGTCTTTTGGAGTTAGTCGACTGATTTATGTGACTTCCTTATATACTACTTTTCGTTCAATCAGGACGTTGTTGGTGTGAATTTCTTATTGTTTTCTTATTTTTTAGGTTTTTATTTGTTTTTCTGGCTTATTTGTCGATTTTAATTTATTCTTTTATTTATTCATTTATTTTTCTATTTTTTCTAAATTTTCGGCGTATTTCCTTGGCTGATTCTTTCCTTATTGGTTATTTTTTAGTTTCTATTGTTTTTGTTTCACGTTTTATATTGTTTTATTTCCTTATTTCTTTTAATTTTTTGTTAGTATTCTTATCTTATTTGATTATTTCTTTTTACAGTTTGAAACATAACAATTTAGTTCAATACTGAACATGTTCAAACATGCCTTTGTAAATTGTGAAAAAATATCTGTCACATATGTGTGGCGTTGGGCTGTGGTAGTAAAAGGCCGTGTCACATATATGTGACGGTTGGTAGCGAACGGGTTAACCTAAATCGTTTAATTATATATGTTTTAACTCTAATATTATAATTTACAATTTTTTTATTTTGACCCCACTAAAGTACTACTACTATTTATCAATACAAATGACTTATTTCATAAACTTGACTAAATTTTGAAGTTTTAAAGATTTTAACTTATGAATTCTATGTACGACCCCCCTCAAGTAAAATGATCACCGTCCCTCCTAACCACACCAAAATAAATTACCTAATTAAGCATATGCAACTTTTGACAAGTTAGAATTTTCAATAAATCAAAGTTTTTCTCGGACAACAACCCTCAAGTAATTTCTCAAGTTAGTTCAATTCGGTGTACAGGAATACCTCGCATAATATGGTTTCGATCAGTACGGTTTCTCTATAGTACGGTTTTGAAATTTTCAAAATATGATTGTTTATGATTAAATAAAATTTTCGAAATATAAAAATGTTTTTTTAAATTAATTTTTTAGAATTTATTCGTTATTATAAAATCATAATAATTTGTTTTGTTACGTTTAATTTCTGATTTGTAGTTTTAATAAAAAATCGAATAAATAAACCGTAGAAAAATTCACTGCGGATACATTCACGATCGCGCGATAATAGATCGAAGTTGTTGGTTTTATATTTTTAATCGTAGAGTATGTTGACTTTTATATATTTAAATTTTAATTTAAAAAATAAAATGAGTGGCAGAACAAAGTGTAAAAGTGACTCCACAACCAAAAAACGCAAATAGCGCCAGAATGCCCCGAATAATCCGGTTTCAAATAGTACGGCTAAATTCCAGAACCGATTAACCGTACTGTTCGAGGTATTCCTGTATATCCAACGTTATTTAGAAACAAAAATCGAGTCGTAAATCCGTTTGGATAAAAACGAAAGGCCTGAACTGGAATAAAAATTTACTGTATAAATGATAACTGTAATTCCAAAAAGGAAAATCAAACAAGATTTATTAAGAGTAATAAAATATACGCATAAATCAACACTGATTGAATGGAAATTGTAAATCCTCTCACCAAAAAGTAATCAGGCAAAGTTTATCAAATGAACTGCAAACCATCCTAGATGAAAAATCAAGCAATTAATAACAAATAAAAATATAACCTGAAATCGAACTTTTATTGGCTGAAGGGTTGCACGGATGAGACAATTTGAAGGATTTTCAATCTTCTAAAATTTGCGCCCAACTGAAGATTGAATTTGTGACCATATAGCGCGTGACATAGAGGTAGGAGGAGGAATTCCGGAATGCGGCCCAGTGGTTGTATGAAAGTTTGGATTCTGGAAATAACAAAGCATAATATTAAATCTTCTAAATATTGTTAATATTACAAAAATTTCAAATCAATTAGTATTTAAAAATTGTGCGCAGTGAAAACATTTTACAAAATATCGTTTATAATAATTAAACAAATCCCAAAATAAGAAATTACTTTATAATACTATCTCCTAAGTAGGATTTTAATTGTGATTTTGGCATCTCGTAATTTAAGAAAAATATTTTATTTTCGAATATCATTTCATAGTCTAATTTCTGTTAAAAGTCGAATTAGTATTGAGGAATTAATCATAATCTTATTCTGGTAACAGTAAATTAGTCACAATTCCATCGCAAGTGGGATAAGGTTTAAATTAAAATCGTACACGCCTAAAGGTCGGGGTCGCTTAATGAATCTGAGTATAATAATATTAACTGGGAATTTAAAAATTCAGAAATGTCACAATTCAGTACGAGTAGTGAAGAAGATCGACACGATGAAATGATAACCCGACTTCGCACCCGATATATATGGTATCGTATCCATGATTGGAATCGGGGCCTGGATCTCGACAATTGGGGTCCCGTGATTTGCAGTGGACCAGAATCCAATGCACCTGCGTGGGTCAAAATTGAGCCGGACAACAATCGGCTAATGGAAGCTCGGGATCGGGCCATCAGCGCGATAATTACAGCACAATACGAGCTCCGGTGAATCCAAGCTCAGCTCCAAGCGGTCGAAGCCGGCAGGCCTATCGAGGAGGCCGAAGTCGAGCCACTCCCCGAGAGAAAGCGCGGTAGACCCCGCAAAACGGCTCCACGAAGTTGAATGAGGACCTGTGATTTTTGACTTCAATGACAACAACAATCTTTTGTGATTTTTCGTTTAATTGCATCGTAATGACCTCTTAGTTTATGTTACATTCACTATTAATAAATGAAATTGTTACTCCCTTTACAACGAATTATTTTCTTTTAATTTGATCATAGAGATATAGCGTGCGCGTGAGAGATTAATAGCTGTTATGTATCCATAGAAGCTGAGTTTTGGGAATGCCTTCAAGCAGGGGAGAATGACATATAAGAAATCCCTTTAATTGTGTTATAATTTAGTGTACAAGCTATTCGAAAATCTCCGAAAAGTCAGAGAACAAGTCCAACAACAGGTTGAACGCCTACAAGTCAGTATCAATAAGTTCAAAGAGCGATGCCGAGAAATGGAACAGACTTGGTTTTGTCCCCAAGTCATGTACAAACGTCTGAAACAAATTGAACAACTACAACTCTAAAGCGCTCAGGATAAAACCGAAATCTGCGCCTTGAAATTGCAGATGCGAGCAATGGAAACACGCTTGAACCAAAAATCGATAGATGAACATGTCACGGCTGCTATCCGACTAATGACTACGGAGCTGGCCGAAATCCACTCAGCCAAAACCACTAAGACCTAACGTAAGCTGCTAGGCCGAGATGGCAGAGAGCGGTTAAAACGACTGCGGTTGGCTGATCAAGGACCTTCGGTCGAATCAGGACCACCTCAATTCAAATTACTCGGTAAACAATGAATAAACAATATGATTAGTCTATGAATAAAATTGTAGTACTTTGATACTAATGTGATGCATATTAGTTCGATGAGGTTGGATGAAAATTGTGTGATTTGGGAAAACAATAGAGTCAAGGGACCAGTGAAATCGTACGTATATATCTTCTATCGATAGTCCGTGGACCCAAAGAGTACTCGACAATTATAGTGCAAGTAGTGCGCTCACTTTTTGCGAGTACTCACCCAGTTGATACATTACCAACAATGATTACTCATCGGGTATCAATTGGTAGGATCAACCTTGTATTCTGGGTTACGCTGGTGACAGCACGAAAGGGTAAGAGGTTCGACTACCTGTAACCCACCAGTTGTTACTTAAATTTCAATGGTTGTTGATATATTTAAAAATTTTTAAATATTATTCTAATTATTAAATGTAAAATTGTTAAAATTGGGGAATATATTTGGAAAACTTCAGATTAGTAGGATACTATGAGCACACCAGCACACATACCCCTTGCGAAGGTTAATTTATTTTAAGGTCATATAACATAAATCAGATTCATTTTAATATTAAAGTAAAATATAAATTAGAGGTCATTTTAGTCTGAAAAAATTGCTTTAAGGCCAAATATTGATTTAAGGGTGATGTTTTATGGTATTTATAGTATTGACACTTTAATTTTCCGAAAATAAATTTGTGTATATAAACATTTTTTTAAAATTTTCACACAATAGGTTAGATTTCTAAGGTTTAGTCAAGCAATAACCTTATTAGTCATGCAATTTCATTGCTAGTCATGCACATGAATTAAATTATTGATTCATTATTTTTTGAAGTACACTACATTATAAATATTATCCGATAAGACATAAATATATCTGAAAATTAGTTACATTGATGCCTCGCAAACCTACTTAATTCGTGTCAGGAGCAAATTCGTTATGCGAAATGCGTTTTCCTATAACAATACATGTTAAAAATTTTGATTTGTTATGTAGAATGAAATATGATACTATAACATAAAAACTGTTATAAAAACTGTTTTCCTGCATTTGAAAAAGATTTTTAGGCAGACTCAGATTTGCAGCCTAAAGTTCTCCATCCTTTGCTTCTTTATTTCTTGAAAAACCTTTTCGAGGTTGTCTGTTTCTCCCTCTTCTTCAACACCTGCCGGAAATAACTGGCAAAGGTATCATTGTAGAGATCGTTGATCCTGGTATATTTATTCATCCATTCTATTAGGCGCTTGAATTTAATACTACAGTATTTGTCAGACTTTACTTTATCGCTCTCCTCTCTAAGGGGAATTCCGATACATCCTTCTTCTGGTGGCTTGATTACACTTCATGCTACCGAGTAAGAAAAATCCTTGTGTCTCTTTCTCCTGACGAAATGAAGTGTCTCCATGTCATATGCATATAGATTTCATTTAGTTTTAAGAAGTGATTATCCGAGCTTTGAGACTTCAACAAAATTGTTACAAATTTAATTTTATAAAAATGTGGTAAAGTGTTTGCTGAGATTATCCCTTATGTTGGGCACCTGGGGTATGCTGTCCACGAGTGATGTAACTAGGGGTAACAGTACAGTTGATTCGACTTTTCCCAGGCATCGAAGGTGAGTTGTCGATAATATTCCCTCCTGTGTACCCTTGACGACGAGCCATGTTAGTGATGTACACCGAGGTCGGAACCTGCAAGCAGGTGAGCCCCTGTGTCAGGACTACTCCCCACAGTGTTCGCGGTTCGGGTTCTGGAATGCCGTAGAAGGACTTACATCAGGATCGATCGATATTAGAGCGAGAGTGTGTCGGAAATTGGATTATTGCATCTAGTCTACTGGAGACGTAATAATTCGACACGATATAAGGATGTATGTGATAAAATTCTAAAAATGTGCGTGCATAACTGAATTCATTACTTCATCAGAAATCGGTATCTTTTGGTCTTCTCTTATCACCACTGTTTACTCTCTAGAGTGTATGCAATCGAAAATTCGTCGGAAATCCCCTGGATGTGAATGCTCGCTAGGAGACGTACTGGGAATAAACACCTGTCATCTCTATATGTGAGGGATGATTTCATCGACGCGCACATGTTTACATGATTCCCATGAATTTTTATTCACTGTTGGAGAATCCCTGCTAACTCGTATAATGGTGTCTAGATATTTGTGTGAATTTCCTTCGGACATCGCTTATCTCGAAAGCAATCTGGTATTGATTCAGAATTTATGATTACACTTTTCGTCGTTGACTCGGGTAAAAGCCTACCGCGGTTTCTGAGATTTCTCATTATCATCTGTCATCATTGTTTATACGAATGCCTACTGGATGTTTACAAGCCGATTACAAATGACTCTTATCGACGAGCAAAATCGGAACATTCCCAAAGTGTTTACAAGCAGATGGATATGCACCATTGACGAGTTGGCGATCAAACCTCTAAAAGTTCGCATTAGAGAAGAAGGGAATGAGTTTGCCGGGCTATTCCATTCTACCAAAGTTTTTCTCCTTATAAGATAAATGGTTCAAACAGAAAATTTCAAGTTCTCGTGATGCCTATCCTACTACCAGACGGAATGCTCTCACTCCTTACCTATAAAAGGTATAAATGGATTTTATCGCTGTTACTGAGCCAGAGAACTGATCGCCCATTCGATCTTTCAATTTCATTCGCATCCCTCCAAAATTTCTCTCAATTCCCGTGACCAATCATCCAGCAAGATGATCTGTGCCCTATCGATACAGGTATCAACAGTTCCAGACGTCCTCCTAGCTAATCATATCACCACTCATTATTACAAAACAAATTAAAGTGAAATAATAAAAATTCAAATTTATAATAATGAAATCTAGATCGTTCGGATAGAAGTTTCTTACTCATTTACGTCGTCACAACCCTATACTTAGTATAGTATACTATCATACCACTACATCATAACAGCTATCTGGCCACTCCTACTGAAGTTGTTGGTGCCTAACTCATAACCTCTGGCCGGGAAATTCAACTTCCCTAACGGACCACATCCTATGCCATTTGATCCTCCAGTTCTACACATCCAGATCCCCAGAAATTTCGCTGTGTCACTATTCTCCAGATCAACTCTCCTCGTCCCTACTCTACTTAATATTCATAATTCATGCTAAATACCTCATCTACATCAACATCATTCCTACCCCCTTATCATTGATACTCCTCATCTATTTCTAATTTATTCGAATAGTTCGATCTATCAATTCCCTGAGGGAATTAGCCGCTCTATTTTATATACTGGATTCTGGCCAATCAGAATCCAGTACGGTTGTATTATTGTATTTTTAATCATTTTTTCTCTTTTTTATTCTTTTCTTATGTTTTCTTTATTATTTTTAACGATTTTATTAATAACTAATTTTTCTATTCCTATTTCTCTTTCTTTTGTTGATTTTTGGGGTATTTTCTAATGCTTTTCCATCCTGCTTGTTTTTCCTTAATTATTATTTCTATTTTTTGGGTTTAATATTATTATTTAATTTTCTCGTTATTTCTTTCTTTCTTTTATTATTATTATTTTTCTATTATTTTTCTTTCTTAGGGGTAATTATTTCGGGTTCTTTTTATTGGTTTTTCTGTTATTTTTATTTTGGATATCGGTTTTTTCGTCTCACTCTTTACTCTTCCTTTTTACTTGGCTAATTCCCCCCCCCAAACTTAATTCTTAATTAATTATTTCATACTGCGGTTTGGACTCACTGAGTTCTCAGCCCAACAAATCACTCCGGGGCCCGTTAAAATTGCGACCCGCAATTTATAATTACAAAGTAAAAAAATAAAAATAACATTAAGTGTAGTGTTTACGCACTACCATTTAAACTCATATGTATAAAACTAGAACATAAAAATTTTATTGACAGTTAAAGGACAAATACAAGACAAGCAGGTGTCACTTAAGGTGACCAGATTTATACACAAATAGTTCATAGTTCCATGTTAATTATTAATTATGTCACATACACAAACTGTTTACAATGTTGTTACAGCAGATGTTGGTTAGCTTTCGAAATCCTTTCGGGAACTTTGGTTTTGGCGAATTGATAATGTCGTTGAAGCAGTGGGTTGGGTTGTGGCATGGTTTTTGTTGGAGAATTGACTCTGTTGTAGTTGGCTAATTTGGGATGGTTGTTGGAATCGTACTGTTTTCTTAAGTGCCTTTCTTTTTTGTAGATTCTTCGTTTTTGGTTCTGCGAACGATGGAAGGTTTCTCTGCCACGCCTGGTATAGTTCATATGATTTCCAGGTGACTTATGCGCAGATGATGAGGGTTTCGCTGATTGTGGTATGGAGTAAGACATGGCTCTCTTTCGTTTCTTTTTCTGGAGTAGTTTCTTTTTGTGATTGTTGGGTGGCTTGTTGTTGAAGGAGGGTTTCTAATTGCTTGATTCTTTGGGTTTGTAGAATGAGTTGTGCTTGGATCTTTTGCCAGACAGACTTTTTCCAGCATTGTTTTCGGATGTTGTTGTAGGGTTTTCTTTCGTCTCTTAAGTTGGTTGTTGACTCTTGTTGGAAAGGCTGATTTCTGCAATCCTCAGGATTTCGTGGGGTAACTGCTTCATCAGTGATTC